>JBCEWC010004316.1:0-27614 GCA_038996855.1 Solanum aculeatissimum | reverse complement strand
TTAAAAAAATGAAAATTTTAAAATATGAAAAAAAAAATTCGAAAGACAATTTTAAAATTTTAATTTTTGGAGCGGAGGGGGGTCGTGGTAGGGGTGGGGTAAAATAAAATTATAGCTTGAGATTGGAAGAAAGTTTTGAAAAATATTTTCCTTAATTTTTGAAAAGAAGTCGTTTTCCTTAAATTTGAGGAAAATAAGTTAATTTGGAAAATATTTTTCAAAACATTTAAACCAACCAAACGTGAGAAAATTGAAAAATGATTTCCTTTATATCAAACACGCTCATAGTTTATAAACAAGATATTAAAATACCCTAAGGCTTTGCTTTAGTAAATTGCATATTTTACTGTTCCTTTTATAAATAAATGTTTTCGATAACATGCTATACAAACTTGTAAATACGCATAATATTACAAAGATCTACTAGTCACTGTAATAATTAATTATTCTTTAATATAATTCTTTCATATGATACAAATAATTTTTTCATGTCAAACATGAGTTTGCAAATTTAAAATTTTCTAATTGTAAAATATAAATTTATAAGTCAAATTTTACATTTTAAAAATATTAAAATCATAATTTAAATATGAAATTAACCCCTACTTCATGAAGAGTATTATATTTGAAGTTAAAATTAAAACATAAACGATCATTAATTTCAAATCAAAATTTGAAACTAGAGTTTACAAATTGGGTCACCCTATTCCAAAGACAAAGAATTTATTAAAATAATTTACAATATTAAAACGTAGATAGGTGAAAAGACTAATGAAATTCAAATTGATACCACACGAATAAATATAATTTTAATTATATATATAATACAAGTTTTTGATAGAGAATTTAGATTAACACCCATAGGACACCAAGAAATAAATGCTTGAATTAGATATTTATTGGACGGATGACTCGGTCCATGTATGACTTTTATTTGTTGAAGGAAAAAAAAAAGGGATAAGAGAATAATGAAATTATATGCTCTACTATTGCATGATAAATTCAAAGTTGCATAATAATAATAATAATACAATATAATTTTGGTCAAATGGAAAACGACAACACTTTTGAATTTCATTTTCAAATAATTCTCAATAAAAAAGGCTTATAATAGATTTCGGCCACAACTCACTTCCCAAGGGAAAGTAGACCAAGAGCATGGAACCTCCCGGCACGGCTGCTTAGGAAGTTTGACTAATTATTCTTTTAACTCATAGACTCCACCAATGACATAAAAAAAATTGATAAAATTCAACTTTAATTTTATTTTGTAATGAATTAACTAGGGACTATGAAAAAGATTTATCATAAATCGTTCGGTTGGGAACATTATTCTGGGATAATTAATTCTATGCTAAGTTATTCTATTATATATATGAAATAATTTATCTCATTACTAAGGTAAAAATGGTGGATTAAATAATTCAAAAACTAACTAATACCTCTAACCAAACATGGGATAAAATAATCCTATATTTTATCCTGAGATAAGTTATCCCATCATATATATGGGATAATTTATCCCATCACTAAGACAAAAATGATGGGATAAATAATCCAAGAATTACTTTATACCTCCAACTAAATATGAGATAAAATAATCCTACATTTTATTCTGAAATTATTATAACTTATACCTCACACTAAATGACCCCTAAGTATCTCAGCACACATTAACAATGAAATTTACAATTATAACTTAGAATAAAGGAGGAGAAAACTTCTTTTAAATTAAAAGGGTTATAATTGATACCAACAAGAAAATCTTACTTTTAAATTAAAATAATTTAGTTCTCTTAGGGATGAATCTTTTACTTGCCTATAGGATGTGCAATCATCAACCAATTACCTTTTTATACTCTTGTATTTTGCAACTCCATAAGGTAACATAGAATAATTTTATGTAGAAGATGTAGTGTAACAATCTGATCCCGTCGTTGTGGGTAGGTTAATGAAGAAAAAATGGGTCAGAAAATTTTTGAGTAGTAACATGAAAATTTTGAACCTAGGCCTGAGTTGATCGAAATCCGAGTCATGTGAGGTGTAGGAAAATCTAGTAATGGAATGAAAATTAAATTGTAGGTTTGATCATTCGAGTTGATAATCAAGACAATAGGAGCATGTATGGCTTTATGAAACTGAATTTCGACAAGTAAAACTCCCAAATTTGATCTTGATGCAAAGAGTAAGTTATGGAATGTCATGGTTCGAGAGTGCATTGTAAGTCTAGGGTTGAGACACAAGTTATGAAATTTTTGTCTCTATGCAACCCGCTATGGTGGGACAATTTGCTAAGGCGGTGCCGCCATAGCGGGATAAGTGGTCGTCATGATGAGACAATCACAATTTTAAGTTAGAAAAGTCCCAAAGTCATTTTTATTTCTCTCATTTTCAACCTTGAGTGACCAAATGCGACCAAATGTGTATTTTTTTGACTATTTATAGACCAAGAACGAGTTAGGATTGTGAAAAAAGGGAAAGCTCTGGCTCTATAGTGCTCAATGCATAAATTTGAGATAGGTAATGATTTAATATTTTCATTCGTGTGGTATATGCCTATTAACTACTCTAGAGTATTACGTGCATGTATTTGAAAAAGAAAATAATGATATGAAGTAAATTGATAATTTCATGAAATGAACTTATTAATTACTTGAATTTGGTAAGTTGTGTATACATTGTGATGATTGTTGTGATTAAGATTGTGGATCAAGTGTCACGTTCTGACATATTCATTATTATTAGAATGAATGTTATATTCCAACACATTCAATCGCGTGCCACGATTTGACATATTTGTTATTATTAGATTGGGTATCACATTTTGACACATTTGTTATTATTAGATCTGCTGTCACACTAACACACTAATCATTGGATCGGATGTCATGTAGACACATTAAACATTTGGTATAGGTCCCTTGAGAGGATCACTTGTTGACTTGTATTGGGATTGATGGTTATGATGGTGATATGTTAAGCTGAACTGCAAACTTGTGGTACTTTTTTCTCTATGTGTATGTTACTATATTTAGTTGTTTGTGTACATCTTACTTATTGGAGTAGCCGGGTGATCCTACCAATATATTATTGTCATGTGTACTGATACTATACTTGTTTTTTTTTTGTTGAGTACGAAGCATTTTCAGGAGGCTACAGAGAGAACTCAGTTAGATGACCGTTGATTCAGAATCCAAGGGTGAGCTAACATCTTTCAAACTACTATGGATTCTCTCACTATCTTAGTCCACTAGTTAGGGCTTAGACTACATTATTTATCTTATTGATATTCGAAGTTGCATCCCCATATGCTAGACTTATAGATAGAGTTTTGATACATTGATTTTCAGTTTCTGAGCAGTATCTTATATTGTGTAAGTTTTCATTGAGTTTATGAAAACTCAAGTTTTTATTGAGTTTATGGGAACTCAATTAGCTTTCTATTTTAACTTGCTTTTGTAACTTAAAATTATTAAACTGCACTAGATTAGCTGGGTTGCGTTAAGGTATTAGTTCTCCTACCGGAGGGTTAGTGTGGGTGCCACTCACGGCTTGTTCAAGATCGTGACATCTAGTAATACACTAAAAATAAATTTGAAATTAACTATAAATTTCGGTGCTAATTTGTCATTAAATTACTCTAGCTATCATATTTTTTTATTATCCCCTACTAATCAATCACTAAAATTATAATCCTAAAATTTAAGTCTTCTTGGAGAGGATAAAAGCCCTTTAGGCATAGTGAAACCTTATTCCACATAAGTTATGTACGGTGACATTGTATTTCATAGGGAGGTAAATCTATACATACAAAATAAGATTCATATTTAAATTTATTGTAAATTTCTAAAAGAAAATCACACTTCAAGTCTCACTCACGATTTTATATATAAATTTTATGTGAAATATGTATTGTATGAACTTCATGTTGGTTCTTGAAAATTTTGTATAACTACAATTACATTGTATACACACCATACAAATATAAAATACAATATATTTTCATCCACTTAACTCAACAAATAATTAAATTTGAACTTTGAGATATCCCCTGCTAGAAACAAAGTTTGTTTTCGATAAATCAATTTTCCAAAGTTGAGCTTTGAACTTCTTTAATAGCTAAAAATGGAGTGAATTCTTGCAAAGCAAAAATTATCTCTAAACCAATAACAATGGTAAAATTGTGGGAGAAAATTTTGAAACTTATAAAGAAAGGAGATGAAAATGGTAAGGTGATGAAAAATATTTCCTCAAAAATTAGTCCTCAACCATATTGATTTCCTAAAATTAAACTCAAAATCATGAGAAAATCTAGGGCAAAGAAAAAACCCAAATTTGATACAAAATGTAATATATTTGTCATGTTTGGTAATTAGAAATATATATATAATACAGTGTTCTATTTACTTATGGACGGATAAAAATCCCTATGTTTTTTAAAATAGGAATAAAGGCCTAAGATATACCTCTTAATTAATTTTGTGATTTAGAGTTAATATACCTCTTGTTATAAAAAGAGCTGACATATACCCCTGTTGCTATAAAAATGTCTCACATATATATACTCTTACCGTTACAAGAGTTGTCTCACATATATGCTTTCATCTAACGGATTTTAATTTTTAATTTTTTCTAAAAAAAAATTCATGTAGCGATATATATATGATCCTTTTCAGACATAATTTTTTTTACTTCTTTTATTATTATTTGAGTTTTTTATTTTATTATATTTTTCTTTTATTTTTAGTGTAAAAATATGTGAAATAAAGAAAAAAGTGCGAAAAAAAAATACTCGAAATTATTTTTTTCGATTATATATTGTAATTTATTTTTTGTATCTATAAAAAGATTAGGGTATATACAATAAATTTTACAAGAAAGTTAATGAAAAAATGAACTGGCATCAATATAAAAAAAATTACATAAAAAGTTTTAAAAAATAATAAAAAATTATTTTTTCACTTCCACTAAAGAAAAAAAGACGTGTGTAAATTATTTGTGTAATAATAAGTAAGAATATATATGCACCAATTTTTATACTCCCTCCGTTCACAATTAAATGTCAAATTTTGACATGACACACCTATTAAGAAAATAATGATTAATGTAGTAAGATTACCATTTTATCCTTATTAATTTGTAGGACTATTTTTTTAATTAAATTTTTTTTATAGGATTATTCTTTTTAATTAATTTTTTTTCATATAAATTTAATTGAATTGGGGTATGTTAATACATTATGTCATTTTCTAGGTCTCTAGGTATTATAAAGATGATTTAGTCATTCAATATTTTCAAAAAGTTCAATATTTTCAAAAAATCTAATTTGGTAAATAAATTAGGGATAGAATAGGAAAAAATATTTGTCTTATCTTGAATTCTCAAAATTGACAAGTAAAAATAAAAATCAAATTAGAGATTTTTTGACATCTAATTGTGAACGAGGGAGTAACTAAAGATATATCAATTTTCTAATAGTATATCATACATTTTTCCCTTCAAAATATGATGTTATCTTTATATTATTTTTCTTTAAATTCTCAACTACAGAAAAGAAAAAGTTTTATCTCTCTTATTCACTAAACATTGATTGACCACTATATATTTTATTTTATACTAAATAGTCATTGTAGCTTACAAAAAAGGTTACAACAAAGTTCTTTTTTTAGTCAAAAACAATAAAAGTTAGCATTCTTCTAAAGTTAGGTGGAGTGCATTTAGAAATGATTGATCTTTTCTCATTTTCTTGTAAAGCAACTTTCTAAAATGTCATGCTACGTACATTCTCATGCAGCATAAATGATTAAAATGACAAATTAATTAAATAAGAGTTATATTACAAAAGAAGATTTAACTGCATGCATGTACACGTTTTCGTCAAACACAAATTCTAATTTTACAACCTTAAAAGTTTGGGGATGTTGAAAAATCCTTCTTTTGTACTATTTTGACCTGTCTCCTTATTTTTTTTAGTGGAAGAGGAGAGGGGAATAGAATAAGCTTTACCCCTACCATTTACTTTTACTTATTGTAGATTATATTAAGATAATTTTTTATTTATATTTATTCACTTTAGCATATCAAAAAAATTAAGTTTTTTGTTGTTTTACATTTAGCATTAACTATGTACTCATTCATCAAATCCACTAAGATTATATATACCAATTAGTATATGAATTATATATATATAGTAAAATAAACAGTTCATTCATTATCTCCGAGAGAAAGTGCAAAGTCAATTGTGGACAGGTAAAAATGAACGGATAGACCAATTTATTATTTATATTCTTGTTGGTCAGGAGTGAATAGACCCTTGTGATCGGGCGATTTCCCAAACCCTGCGCATAGCAGGAGCTTTAGTGCACCGGGCTTGCCTTTTTTTTTTATTTTAAAAAGCATCATCTTGCTTCAAGGATAGTACTTTTTAAATTTTTTTTACATAACCGATTCTCATGTGATGTGTCAACAAGCTTGGAAGAGTCATTCCTCCATACTTATGCCAAGTGATAACGAGTCTTCTTACTGCAAGTATTTGATCTCCTACATGGAAGCAACTTAAGTCAACCTTCTTATTGAAGGCATGAGGTACATGAGCTTGATAACATTCAAGATTTTGTGGAGCTTCTAGTGTCTTTTTTATCAAGTGTGTTTAACTCAACAAGACATAGTCGAGCATTTTTTTCTTTGGTTACCCCTTCTTGAGTAGCAAGTTTTAAGAAAGATATTAGACACTCAAGTGGCAAGATTGTTTAACTTCAAAAGCAAGTGAGTGTCACGCCCCAGGAGGGTACCCTTGGCGTGGTCAACAGTCAACACTATAAGAACCATTGCTAGTTCCCCAAGAGAACTACCTGACCTCATCATCACATCAACTCATCAGCGAAAGAAAACATTCAATTAAATAGGCATCATATGGGTAAATGTAGCTCTAATGTAAAATAGATTCCAATAAATAAGTTTGGAAGTACAATATACTCAACTTAATCCTCTACTCATTGTCTATAAAGCCTCTGCTCAACAATCTAGATGATATCATGATAGGCCATGGATATTCCAAATTAAAGAAAGAAGGTACTAAATTAAACAGGAAATAAAAGCTCCTCCGAAAAGCAAGGAGGGCTCACCAACTCTGAAAAATATACTGAATCCGGATCTCAATGATGTGCGAGTTGAAGTCCTCTATCACCTGTATCTATATCATGAAATGATGTAGGTCCAAATGAACGTCAGTACATAGAATATACTGGTATGTAAAATAACTCGAGAAAGTAAAGCTCAACTCACTCAACTTGACTCAATCAACTCCTGACTCAACTCTGTATATATGCAAGTGTAGAACAAATCATACCTTTAAAATAGACTCAGTAATGTTTAACTCATTTTAAAACATTATGCTTGATCAGTGTTTGCTTAGGAGTTTCTCTTAACCGACGTCCAATCCCACCACCTTTAGTTTGGTGATACACAACGAAGGCGACGTTGTTGCTACGCCCATCCTAAACTTGTCAAGGTAAAGAACGATCAACTCTCTCTCCTGGATTCATAATAAATGTCCATCCTTTGAGACAAAAGCCGCCATAACGTGTTGTACAACTATTCTACGCTGGCAACATAGTTCTCTCAAAGTGGTTATTTACTCGCTCCCAGCTTGGTTCTCGATACTCCTCTCAAAACTGCAATATGCTCAACTCATCAATCAACTCAAATCTCAGTAATATCCAATTAATCAACTCAGTCCTTAACCTTGTCGGGTTATCTCAACTCAGCTCACTTCAGTTTCTCATCAACTCAGTCAATCAAGAAATAAATCAAACTCAACTTGGACTCAAATGGTCATTCGAACTCACTCAATTGGACTCATCATGGAATGCAAGTAAAATGCATCAATGGACATGCAATTATAGTACACTATGCTCCTCATGCTCAATCATACTCAATTTACGCAAATCAGACAATCAAATTTAGACCTCAACTCAGTAGATGTATAGAATTTCATAAAAATCATGTAGTTTAGGGTTCACGCTATCAAATATAGAATTACACCTCACTTTCATATCAACAATTATACAATGCAGTAAGTACCTCGTACATTATCATAAGAATTCATAATAACTACAGAAAACTCAACAAGCAAATGATAAGAATTTTAAGGGCTCAACTCTTATCTCAATTTCAACTCAATAGGTATCAAGGGCGTGTGAATAAACATAGTTACAAGCTCAAGGAAGCTTTACATACCTCGAAGTAGAAAAGACAATCAAACCTCAATCGACCCTCTCGTTTGAATTTGAAGCCCTCACTTTCCTCTTCTCTCTGTTGCTATTGAGAAATCCTCAAGCGTGATGAAATATGAAAATACGCTTAGGATTCTATTTTAAGACTTAAATTAAGTCTAAAACTTCCAAGGGCTTAATTAAAAAGGGATAGGAATTGACAAAATTACTCCTCTTAAAACTGTTGCAGGAATCCACGAGATCCCATCTATGGGTCGTAGAACAATCTACGAGTTGTAGAGCCTCTCGTAGATTAGAGTGTCTTAGAAATCTAGTCACTGGAATTTGCAACGAGACCATTCTACGAACCATAATTAGATTTATGGGCCGTAGACCCTTTCGTGGATAAGGTGTCTAAAAATTTAAGTTACTAGAACTTTTTACGAAGTCAATTCCACGGGCCGTGGAATACTTTACGGGTCGTATAGTGTCTTGCGCATGGGTCTCAGACTTAGAAAAATTTTCACCAAGTCACCTGGGTATCTACGAGGCCTCATCCACGGGTCGTAGATCTCTCTACGGGTCGTAGATGGCCCTCGTGGTTTATCTTTTGGTGATTTTTCTCAATCATTTTTCTCAATTTTTTTTGGGTATATACTCAATCTAGGCAGGATGAACTTGGGGGTGTTACAGTGAGTATGAAGTTACTTGATTTGGTGTGTGATATGTCATCCTTTATGCCCACAAAATTTCTATAATTCCCCTAAAGTTGAAAAGTCGAAATAAAATGAAAAGTGTAGAGACATCAGCTGGTGCAAGATCTACAAGCCATGTTATAGCTTGTAAAGTGTTCCATGGGTCATGAAAATGCTCATAGAACCTGTTAGAAATTTAGGTATTTCAAACCTCAAAACCATGGACAAAAATTATGGGTTATAGAAAGTTATACAGATCGTAGATGGTTTCGTAGTTATTGGCCTTCATAAAATTTGTGTTGATAGTGGAGTGATTTATATAATCATGTTTACATACTGTGAAAATTTTTACGATCCGTAGAAGTGTGTCATGGAAAAAGGGTCTATGTTTCAAGTCAGATTTTTCATTAAGGACCAACAAAACCACCACTTGCACGAAGACTTCTCTCTAAGGCGGAACGGTCCCCTAATGATTTATTTTTACCTCCCACAACTTTGGCATATCACTTAGTCCGAACAGTCCATAGTTGGTTGTACGGTCCATAGAAAGTGATTCATAATTTGAGATTTGGAGAGCCTAAAACTAGAGGTCAAAGTGTATGAAGTGGTTATACGGTTTGTGAAAAGAACCATGGTTCGTAGACCCCTATTGTGGTTACTACTGTCATAAAAATTTCAAGGTTACTTTGGAAATTTTCCTTCTTTTAAAAGTTACGTCATTTCTAAGCTATTTCTAAGCCTTATAAATGATTTTGTACTCCTAAAACTACCTCATTACCTCCTGTTCACTCAAATTTTTGAATTCTCTCTAGTCTTCTCTCCAAGGATTCTCTCCCAACTGATAATACCTTTTCAAAAATTTTACATAACCAATTCTCATTCCATCTACATCAACAAACTTGTAAGCATCATTCCACCAAACTTATGCAAAGTGATAATGGGTCTTCTTATTGTAAGATTTGATCTCTTGCTTGGAAGCATCTTAAGTGAACCTTCTTATTGAAAGCACGAGATAGACGAGCTTGATAACATTCAAGATTTGTTGAGCTTCTAGCCTCTTTTCATGAGGTGCTTCTAACTCAAAATACATCAAGCATTTTCTTCTTCAATTACCTCATCTTGAATAACAAGTCTTAAGGCAGATATTAAACATTCAATTAGTAGAACTACTTTAACTCCGGAAGCAAGTGAATATAGAGTTACTTGAGTCAGTGTGTTGTATGTCGTCCTATATGCCCACAAAGTTTTTGTCATACCTTAGAAATTGAAAAATCGAAATCAAATAGAAAGAATAGATGAATTTACTGGTGCAAGACCTACAAGCCACGTTCATGGCTCATAAAGTATTTCACGAGTCATAAAAGTGTTCGTGGAACCTGCTTGAAATGTTAGTATTTCAGACCTCAAAATCACGAACAATTTATGATGGATCATAGAATGGTTCGTAGTTGTTGCCCTTTAAAAAATTTATGATGTTAGTGGAGTAATTTACACAATCATATTTATGGACTGTGTAATTTTTTCTGGTCCATAAGTCAAACGGGCAGGTGAGCGAGAGTCCTTCACTGCACTCACTGTTGAGAGGTTAACATATCCTATATAGTAGTAAAGTCTTATCCCGTTATTAGTAGCCGAAGTGTGGGACGGCTAATTCAAGAAAAAACTTTTACAAAATTGTATCATGGAAAAAGGGCCTAAAGTTTCAAGCCTCAAAATTTTTACTAAGGACCAACAAGACTGTTCATAGTTGATTGTACGGTCTGTAGAAAGTAATCCATAGTTCGAGATACAGAGGCCCCAAAAAGTGGAGGTTAAATTGTATGAATGAGTTCTACTATTCGTGAAAATGACCATGATCTATAGACTCCTATGTGTTCACTGCCGTCAGAAAATTTTCAGGGTTACTTTGGATACTTTTCATGCCTTTAATATTAAAACTACGTTATTTCTAAGTTATTTCTAAGCCTTACAAATAATTTTGTACTCTTAAAACTACCCCATTCCCTTCCGTTCAAAATTTCATATTCTCTCAAGTCTTCCCTCCGAGAATTCCCTCTTAAGTGATAATATCTTTTCAGAAATTTTACATAACTGATTTTTATTCCATCTGCATCAATAAGCTTGTAGACACCATTCTTCTAGACTTATGTGAAGTGATAATGGACTTTCGTATTGCAAGAATTAGATCTCCTGCTTGGAACCATCTTAAGCAAACCTTCGTAGTGTAAGCACGAGATAGACAGGCTTGATAATATTTGTAATGACCCGTTAGACTATTTTGAGAATTGTGCTCTTGTTTTCCTAAAATATTCTTCTCGTAAATTTTAAATGGACATTTTGGACTATTTGATAACTACGATTATTTAATTTATGAGTAAATTTAGACAAGTAGATGAATTTGTGGACCAAAGAGTTAAGTTACTTAAATATCTTATACTACTTAACCTATTTATTAAAGTAAGTTAGTGGGGCTTAATATTTTACTCCACAATCTCAGACATACAAAAAAAAAAAAAAAAAGGAGAGCAGACGCTCACCTTGCAGAGATGTGAGAGCCGACGAAGAAAAGTGCAGATAAAGGGGCTATCTCAAGTTTTCATATTAGTCCTAGGCACAAATTTCTAGATATAGAATTAATTGAATTAATTATTATGAAGCAAATTGCAATTATTGTTGCTGGAATGGTTGTTTTTAATGTTTTTAAGGAAAATTAGTTTGGTGCCATCACTGGCCAATGACGATGGTTAATTGAGGCAATTATGTAATGATGGTGAGGTTATGATTTGGAGAATATAGAGTAATAAGTTTTGTAACGTGTTTTCCGTGAATTAGTGGATTATGCGTAGTTTGAGTTTGATATGTTAATTCTCCCAAATTTTCTTATATTTATCATATTATAATTTAATGTTCTACATATTGAGATTTATATTTTAATATTAAGTGTATTATATTATGTAAATATCCTTAAAGTTATATTATTTGGAGAAATTAAGATTTAACTCTAGGCTTGAAATTTTAGAAATTGATTATAAAATTGGATAATTTTTGGGTCTAGACAGGTCATGTAGTAACATGGGTGTTTTTGGTTTTCAAAATCTTATTGTGATTATTATTTGACTAGATCGTGGTGCTACGAATTCTATTCAAAAGGGAAAAACTCAAGTGTTTGATTGATCGTGATTCGACTAAGGCAAGTGGACTTTCAAAACTCTGTAATTCTCGTAGAATAATCAAATTATCCTTTCTTCTATGTGTGATTCATGAAATACTTTTAATATTATAAACTTGGGAGTGATTAAATGTAAATGTGAGTTGGTGCAGTGTTATAACACTTGAATTGAAAATGTGATTAAGTTATGAGAATTCTATATTGAGATATATTATTGTGGTTGGTGATTATGAGTGAATTTGTTTGTGGACTTCATCTCATGTTCATTCATTCTGTCACACATACTTACATTGGTTGTAGATATTTATATGGGTGACATAGTAAAAATTTGGGCCGAGGTCATTGTCGACGAGATTGTGATGGTGAGATCTTTACTAGTGATATTGTGATGCCTAGGTTATTGCTGACAATGATATTATGCCGAGGTCGTTACCGACAATGCTGTGATGTTGAAGTATTTGCCAGTAATGTTATGATGCCGAGGTCATTGCCAGCTATTATTGCATAAGTGTTGCATCTCATCCTTGCATATTCTTGTGTGACATGATGTTATTCATGTGATTGACTGTGTTATCACGTGTGAGTTATGACTTGTGATTTTAAATTGTGATATTGTGAAAATTATCTTGATTGTGTACTATGTGTTGCTGGGCTGGGTTGATTTTCTGTGTAATTTATAGTTGTCGAGGTCGGTTGGGATGAAAGGAATTTGTGTATTCTATTGAAATTGCTTTATTTTGTTAGTTGACTTGCTGGGTACTGCATGATTTTTGGTACTCACCCCTTGCTTCTACACTTGTGTAGGTTCTGAGCCCGGACAATGAGTAGTACTTTTTCTTGATCATTCGAGACTTCCCAGGAGATTTAGATAGGTAGTTGTTGTCATCTGACTGACTCTATTGTTCCTTTTTCTTTTATTCTTTATTCTATTCAAGAAGAAAGACAGTTCAAACTTGCACTTCTTTGATTTTTCTATATTGCTAATGGCTTGTACACGTGACAACCAATCCTTGGATGATATTTAAGCTTGTGAAGATTTCTATGTTAGTATTTAAGCTTGTGAAGATTTCAATGTTAATTATCTACTATATTTAGTTACTTTCACAGTCTGTTTCTCATTGGGTCAAGCTGACTTGTTCTGGTGGGATTGAGCAAGTGTCATCACGTCCATTTTTGGATTGTGACAATATTTAAAATTTTACTAAGCTTCTAGCCTCTTTCCATCAAGTACTTCTAACTCAACAAGATATAGTCGGACATTTTCTTCTTCAATGACCCCTTATTAAATAGCAAGTCATAAGAAAGAGAAAGTATGGAGTTATATGAGTCGATGTGGTAGACATCTTATATGCCAATAAAGTTTCTGTAACATCCTAGAAGTTGGAAAATTGAAACAAAATAAAAAGTGTAGAAAACTATGTTGGTGCAAATTTACAAGCCATGTTCACGACCCATAAAGTGTTCCATGGATCGTGAAACCTGCTAGAAATATTGATATTTCAGACCTTAAAACCACGGACACTAATTACACATCATAGAAAGTTATGAGATCATAAAATAGTTCGTAGTTGTTAGCCTTTAGAAAAATTTTGTTGTTAGTGGAGTGATTCATATAATTATATTTACAGTCTGTGTAAGTTTTTACGGGTCGTAGAAGTGTGTCATGAAGAAAGGTCTAAAATTTCAAACCTTAAATTTTTTACTATGAACTAACAAGATGGTCCATAGTTGATTGTACAGTCTGTAGAAAGTGATCCATAGTTTAAAATTCAAAGATCCTAAAAGTGGAGGGAAAATTGGATAAAGGGGTTTACGATTTGTGAAAAGGACCACGATCCATTGACCACTGTGATGATGGTTGTCGTCTGGAAATATTTAGGATTACTTTTGAGATTTCTTATGCTTTTACTATTAAAGCAACATTATTTTGAAGTGATTCCTAAGATCTACAAATGATTTTGTACTCCTAAAACTACCCCATTCCCTCCCGTTCACTCAAATTCTCTCAAGTCTTCTCTACAAGGATTACCTCTCAAGTGATAATACCTTTTTAAAAATTTTGCATAACTAATTTTTGTGCCATCTACATCAATAAGCTTTGCTAGTGCCATTCCTCCAGACTTTGAGATTCTCGAGGGAAGGTGGGAGATGATCAATATGGACTTCATCATAGGTTTAACGAGGTCTCAAAAATAACGTAATTTTTTAAAGGTGATTGTTGATAGGATGATCAAATCAGCTCACTTCTTGAAAATCAACACTACTGACATGCGGAGGATTATGTCAGATTTTGTATTCGGGAGATTGTCAGTTCCCTTGTCTATCATCTCAAATAGATGAGTTTAATTCATATCTCAATTTTGGAGATCTTTCAAAAAATGGTTGGGTTCAAAGGTGAATCTTAGTATGACCTTTCATCCCTAGACAGATGACCAAGTAGAGCGCACCATTCATACCTTGGAGGACATGTCGAGAGCTTGTGTCCTTGATTTCAAAGGTAATTGAGATGATCGTTTACCTCTCATTGAATTTGCATATGACACTAGTTATCATGCAAGTATTCAGATGACTCCCTATGAAGCTTTGTATGAAAAGAGATGTAGATCACCCATAGTGTGGTTTGAAGTTGGTGAAGCTGAATTGATTGGACCTGATCTTGTTCACCAATCTATGGAGAAGGTAAAGGTTATTAGAGAGAGGTGGAAGACTACCCAAAGCCACCAAAAATCTTACACTGATGTGAGAAGGAGAGATTTAGAGTTTGAAGTGGATGACTGGTACATTAAAAGGTGTCACCCATGAAGGGTGTCGTGCGATTTGGAAAGAAGGAAAAGCTAAGTCCCTGATAAATCGGTCCTTATCAGATTGTGAAGATGATTGGGAATGTTGCTTATGAATTAGAGCTGCATTCTGAGTTAGCCGCAATTCATCTAGTCTTTCATGTCTCGATGTTGAAGAAATGCTTGGAAATCCTTCATTGGTAATCCTCGTTGATAGTATTGGAGTGAAAGATAGCCTTCCATATGAGGAGATCTTGATCCAGATTCTTGATCGTTAGGTTTGCAAATTGAGGACCAAAGAGACAGCCTCAATCAAAGTCCCGTGGAGAAATCAATTCATTGAGAAAGCCACATTGGAAGTTGTAGAAGATATGAAAGCTAAATATCTACATCTATTCATGCCCAATGATGAGAATATTGAAAGTAATGTCCTTACCCTTGATTTGAATTGACTTATCTATCCTTGAGTTGATTGTTGATTATATGGAGAGTTTGATTGGAAGATTATTTGTTTGAATGAGTCTTGATTGTTATTCGTGCCTCAATTCCATCTCTAGTTACTCTTCATTTAAGGATGAATGATTCCAAGGAAGAGATAATGTTACACTCAGTAATTTATCAAAATACTCCTAGACAAGAGATTGTCCGCATAACATATTATTTTTAAATATTTTTGATAAATTCGAGGATGAAATTACGATCAACATAAAAAATGAGTGAAAAATTGATCTCGATTGAATTTTAGGCTAATCGAAGAAAAATATAATTTTCAGGGCAAAAAGATAATTTCTAGCAAGGTGCACGACACCTCTGCGCTGTGAAGATGCCCAAAAATAGGTCATTCTCACATTTTACACATAAAACTTATTCGATAGGTGCGATTTATGTATTACGTAAAAAAATGAACTAAGACAGAACAAGTTCACGACACGGACCTGCTCCATCACAATTTAAATTTTCATGTCGCTTGAAATTTTAATGAGGTGCATTCCAAACTTTTACCCATCCCATCTACACTTAATAAATGACTAATATATGTCATTTTTTTTGCCTTAAAAGGTTTCCTAAACCATCCCTAAGTTTCTTTACGCATTCTAACTTAAGAATTAGGTCTAAGAAGAGGAAAAAAGACTAGGGTTCAAGTGATTGGAGCAAATTCCATATGTCCCTATGATTTGTGATAGATTTATTGTGAAAGAATGAAATTCTATGAAGATTTTCTTGAATAATATATATTCTTCTTAATATTTTATATGAACTTGTTTGTAACGCTCTAGATCTTAAGCTAAGACCTGAGTCATTTCTCATACGCGTATAGGCTAAACTTGATGACTTTTAATTTGGTGGTATCAATTATTAGGTATTCAAAGTGGATTACATGTGATTTGGGGTCATAAGACATCTCTTACATCGAGCCAAGTTCTAAGGATTCCAATCGGGTATATTTCAGTATGAGTTCGTATAAGGATCAACTTCAAATGAATATATATATTATCATATAATGAACTAAGTGACCCTGCCTACCAAATTATAGGTCTTTGAATTAGCTTTTCAATGCATCCAATTTTGTCTTATATGAGTTCGAAGTAAAATTTAGGGTCATTTTATTAAAGCTTGGCGAAAACTGTCAAATTTGACGACCCGCTAAATTATCCCCCGAAAGCTTAAAAACTATACAAAAGGGCGAACCACATTCTGCGTCCCACTGAATGGTTCACTGATGGGATCGTAGACCACTAATTTTGCCGTCAGGACTCATTAAAATGTCTTTTTTTTTTTTTGATGATATTTTTATATTCCCAAAAGGAGTTTTCAACCCATTTATCCTAAACACACCTTCCTAAGCCTATTTTCATGCCCTAAAAATTTTCCCCTTCACTTATTCTAAATTTTTCTCTCAAGGAAGAAGACCCAAATTTTCCATTGAAGAACAAACTTCAATTTCTTCCAAGATTTTCATTAAATCCAAGATTCTCTTCAACTTTCTTCTCTATTTTGCACTAAGATATGCGGGTTTATTCATCCATGGGTCATTCCACCCATAGAGTCCAAAATCCTTTCAATCTAATCTTTCATTACATATTGGGTTGATGATTTCTTAAATGGGTCTTATTAAATCTTTACCCAAATGCTATATTTTGGTCTAAATTATGAATCTTATGTTCAAATAAGTATGTATTGCCATTTTATTGCATGAGTTAATGAATTTTGAAAAATGGCCTATCTTAACTATTAAGGGTCTTTGAGTTTCATTATGGGCTATTTAAATTATGGTTTCAAATGGTATATTCTCATGATAAATATGCAAGTTTATGAATATTATGAATGATTAAGGGCTACCAAGTATGTTATGAATCCATGAAATTCTATGAAAATTATGCAAGGTTATAAAACCCTTCTTGTGATGTGATGGTTTTGATGAGCTAATCGTATTATGAAATTATGATTTACAAGCTTATGCACGTTATGATTTGCTTATGCTTTAGGTACTCCATGGGTCGTTGACTTAGCACAGAGAGAACCTTGATAGATTTCCATTGTCCCAAAACTATGTGCCACCATAGGTTATTACTATTTCCCTAAATGCGCTTACACTTACCAAAAAGGCCATATCATAAGGTAAGAGTATCTTCTTACACCTACCAAAAAGACCATGCCGTAAGGTAAGGGTATCTTCTAACACCTATCGAAAAGGCCATGTCGTAAGGTAAGGATATCATGTACGCTTATCGAAATGGTCATGTCGTAAGGTAAGGGTATCATGTAACCCCACCAAAAAGGCTATGTCTTAAGGTGAGGGTATGGTTTACCTTAGCAAGAAGACCTCTCCTTTTTCGATGTAGAGAAAACATCAGAATTCCATGTAGTAGCTTGCATGGTTTTAATTGTCAATTAAGGTATCTTTCCATATATGTATGCTATGCTATGAGATTATGTTTGCTTTCCATGCATATTTTGACTAAGACATTGAGCATTCATTTCATATTGAGTTTATTACCTTTGTATATTATTATGCATCTTGTCTATTATGACTTATGATCTCTTGTTGCATTGCATCCCACATACTTAGTACATTTCAAGTACTAAAACATACTTTTTGCCTATATGATCTAACCACGTAGAGACCATAGCTCCTATCCATTCACCTCCCCATGGCTAGTATAATTCTTGAAGACTTTGCTTGTGGTGAGTCCTCCATTTCAAGGGAAATATACATTTTCTATGTACCTATGTTATGACATTGTTATTTTTGTTATTTACTTTTTGAGGGTGAGCCTGGAACATGTCTTGACCCCCTTTTCACTCATGACTAGAGGTATTGTTAGATAATATGTTATGTATGACCCAAGCAATGCTTATGTATCTATAGAGACTTTCCCTTAGAATCTATCCTATGTTTTGTTGTTGTTTGTGAAGTACTGGAGATGTTGAAATCCTTAAGTCCCTATTTCCCCATAAAGTGCGTCCTATGCTCCCTTTCTCTTAGACTTGCTTGTTGTGATTGAATGGTGGGAAATTCCTTTATCCCTTGTCCCATAGAGTGAGTCCTAAGCCCTTAATCTCCTTAGTGGGAATTATTGATGGTTGGTCCACACTTCTTAACCAAGAATGTACTTATATATATTATGAGGCTTGTTTGGGGTACCTTCAGGTTCTCCATTTGCCATGTCACATCTAGACTTAGTCTTGGGTTGTGACAAGCTTGGTATCAAAGCACTAGGTTTATAAATGATCCTCGAAATCCAACATACCGCATCAAGTAGAGTCTTGTGCATGGTTGTGAAGCGCACCATAACTATGAATAGGAAGCTATGAGGCATTTAGGAAATGAATAACTTCTTCATGATCTAAGTTGTGCAATAGATCCTCTAAGGTTTATTTTTTATTTCCATCCTTTACATTTTAGAATATATCTCAAACCCATAAGAGTGGTGGACAAGATGGAGACCATCCTTCGCTTGATGATCAATAACACCAAGATATCTAATGCAAAGATTTGCAATGCCCTATGGCTATTGGCCAAAGTTGTAACCGCTCAACTAAACCAACAAGAGAATATTGTAACCGCTCAACAAAACCAACAAGCGAATACCCCTGGGACTACAAATAGCAATAAGGCGGAGATAGAGGCTAAGAAAGCCTGAGTTGTTAGTGATTCATCTTCTATTGGTGTTCCGTTGCCCAAGTTCAATAAGGAAAGACGCCCTTTCGCCATTTGTCAAGGGTGTGGTAAGAATATCAAGAAAAGTATTTGGATGGTACTAATTATTATTTCAAGAGTGTTAGTATTGGACATAAGATGAGGGCTTGTCCAATTGCTTTCGCGGAAGGGAGAAAAAGGGCTCGATTTGAAGGTGGACTTCTATGTGCTAAGCTTCATGGAGGTGATTTCTGGAAAGGATTGGGTGCTTATTTTGTTTGTGGAAAAATACGGCACAAAATCTTCGAGTGTCCAAATGCTGCTACCAAAGGTAGAGAAAGGAACCCTCATGGTCAAATGGTTCCAAGAGGGAAAGTTCAAGAAGGTGCCCAAACTCATGGAGGTGGTCCACATGGTGACCGATTCTATGCTTTACATGCTAGGCATGAGGTTGAGGAGAAACCCAATGTTGTCACCGATATGTTGAAAGTTTTTAATTATGATGTGTATGCTTTATCGAATCTGGGTACCACTTTATCTTTCATTACCCCATGCATTGCTAATAGGTTTGATATGTGTCCCGAATGGTTATATGAACCCTTTGTTGTTTCTACTCCCATTGGTGAGTCAATTGCTACTAGAAGAGTCTATAGGGGTTGTCCCGTGTCCATATTGCATAAAGTCTTGCCTTGTGATTTATTTGAGCTTGACATGGTAGATTTTGATATTATTCTTGGGATGGATTGGTTACATGCATATCATGTCTCTTTTGATTGTAGAACTCATAAGTTTAAATTCCCATTTTGTAATGAACTCGTCCTTGAGTGGGAAGGTCATGATCTGGTTATTAAGGGTAGGTTCATTTCTTGTCTTAAGGATAAAGAATTGATTGCTAAGGGTTTCATCTATCATCTTTGAGTGTTAGGGATGTTGATTCCAAAATTCCTTTTATTGAGTTAGTTCTGGTGGTCAATGAGTTTCTTGATGTCTTTCCCGATGAGCTCCCCGGTGCTCCTCCCAAAAGGGAAATAGATTTTAGCATAGACTTTCTCTTTGATACTCAATCCATCTCCGTTCCTCCCTACTGTATGACCCCGATGGAGTTAAAAGAATTAAAGGATCAATTGAAGAACTTATTGGAGAAGGGATTCATAAGGCCTAGAGTGTCGCCATTGGGTGCATGTTGTAATATGTGTTTAGCCAAAGACTTGCATATAAGAAAAAGGAGGTGGAGAGGGTTTCTAAGGGATTATGACATGGGTGTGATGTACCACCCAGGCGAAGCTAGTGTTGTGGCTGACACATTCAGTAGGCTATCCAAGGAGAGTGTAGCTTATACTGATGGTGTGAAGAAAGAGATAGTAAAGGATGTTCATTGATTGGATAGATTGGGAGTTTGGTTGGATGAACTTGAAGATGGAGGTATGGTGGTTCTAAATGGTTCCAAATCTTCCTTAGTTGAAGAGGTCAAATTCAAGCAAGACCTTGATCCCTCCTTTGTTGAATTGAAGACAATGGTAAAAGAGGGAAATATAGAGGATAGAGGTTTTTTCCTAAGGAGGAGATGATATCCTTAGGCCTCAAGGTAGGTTGTGTGTGTCAAATATTGATGGATTGAGAGACTTTATTTTGAAGGAAACCCATAATTCACCCTATTCTATTCACTTCTGTTCTATAAAGATGTATATGGATTTGAGAGGAGTATATTGGTGGGGGTGGGGTGGTATGAAAAGAGACATTGTAAAGTTCGTGATCAAATGCCACAATTTCCAACGAGTCAAAGACAAGCACCAAAGGCCAAGTGGCCTAGCCTAAGATATAGAGATTCTCACTTGGAAGTGGGTAGAGATCAACATGGATTTTGTGATTGGTTTGCCTAAGATTAAGAAGTATTTTGATTCCATTTTGTTTATTATTGATTGAATGACAAAATCGACTCATTTTCTACCGGTTAAAATAACATATGGTGCCAAAGACTATGCTAAGTTGTATGTTTACGAGATGGTTAGATTACGTGGGATTTCATTATCTATCATTTTGGATTATGGAAGCTTTGGAGAAGGTGAGGATGATAAGGAAGAGATTAAAGATGGCTCAAAGTCAGCAAAAGTCTTATTCCGATATTAGGAGGAGCGATCTTAAGTTCAAAATGGATGATTGGGTATATCTATGAAGGATGTAGTTCAATTTGATAAGAAGGGAAAATTGAGCCTTAGGTATGTAGGACCTTATAGAATCTTGAGGAGCGTTGGTAAGGTTGCTTATGAGTTGGAGTTGCCTATGGAGATGAGTATGGTTCATTTGGTCTTTCATGTGTCCATGTTGAGGAAGTGTGTAGGTGACCCAAGCTCCACTGTGCCTTTAGAGGTGGTAAGTGAAAAGATTGAGGAACAAAAATATAACATCCGTTAAGCTCCTTTGGAGGAATCAACAAGTTGAAAGTGCTACTTGAAAAGTGAAAGTGGATATGAAAAGACAATACCCTTACCTTTTCCACTCTAATTACGTCTAAGGTGATGGGTCAATCATGTCTAAACGTTAAATCTTGTATTTTAGCCCTTTTGTCACTTAGCATGCATACATACTCATGGTAATATGTTTGGATGCATAAATTAAAATTTCATGAAAATGGTGTTTAAATTGCATTAATGCATTCATGTTGGGCTGAATTTTTTTTATTAACTCTTCTTAAGCGTATTTTCATCACATTCAAGGATGAATGTTCCCAAGGGGAGGTATTGTAATACCCTAGATCTTAAGCTAAGACCCAAGTCATTCTTCGTACCCTTATAGGCTCAACTTGAAGACTTCTAATGTGGTGGGATCAATTATTAGGTATTTAAAGTGAATTACATATGATTTGGAATCATAAGACATCTCTTACATCGAGCCAAGTCCAAAGGATTTCAATCGGGTAAGTTTTGATATGAGTTTGTACAAGGCTCAACTTCAAATGATCATATCTCTTAGTACATAATGAAATAAGTGACCCACTACCTACCAAATTATAGGTCTTTAAATTAGCTTTCCAATGCATCCAATTTCATCTTCTTTCAAGTTCAGAGTAAAACGTTATGATCATTTTACTGAAGCCAGCTGAAAATGTCAAATTTGGTGACCCACTGATTTTCAAGAGAAAGCTTAAAACTGTACGAAAGGGCGACTCAAAGGCTCCATTCAGTGTATCGTCAAATGGTTCGACAATGGGACCCCTGGACCACCGATTTTGTGGCCGAGACTCATTAATTTTTTATTTTGTTTTTGTACTTTTGATGGTATTTTTATATTTTCAAAAGGGGTTTTTAACCCATTTATTCCCTAACAACTTTTTCCTTCACTCAGCTCTAAATTTTTCTCTCAAGGAAGAAGACTCAAATCCTCCATTGAAGAACAAGCTTCAATTTCTTCTAAATTTACATCAAATCCAAGCTTCTTTTCAACATTCTTCTCTATTTTGCTCTAAGGTATGTGGGTTTTTCCATCCATGGGTCATTCCACCCATTGAGTCCAAAACTCTTTCAACCCAATCTTTAATTTTAAGTTTTATTTTATCATAGGTACTTTCTATTCCTAATTAATATGCATGATTCATGTTAGAAATTGTTATTTATTGATTTAAAATGCATGAAATGAGTTGGTATTTATGAAGACCTTACATTACTACATTGGATTGATGATTTTTTAAAGAAACAATTATCAAAATAGCTACATTTTACCATTTAATAGGACTCTTTAGCTACACTTTCAATATTTATTGAAAATAACTATATTTTGAGTTGTCATCCATATTATTTATGTATTTTTTATTTTTGAATTAATACATACAATTAATAAATAAATAATTGAAGAAAATCATGAGAGAGAATCTTTCAAATATGTTAATAAAATCATGGGAGAGAATTTTTTAAATATGGTAATTCTTTCCTGAAAATTTTCAATTACTTATGTTACAAACTAGGAGAGAATATTTTTCATTTATTTTCTCATCTTCCCCATTGTTAATTTGAAAAAAATGACTTTGTTTCGAAAATTCAATTTATTACTTATTACTTAATTGATTTAAGTAACAACCAAATTTTACGAAATTACAGATTCGCCACTTAATTTTTAAAGTTAAAATTAAGAAAACTTTTTATTTTAAGACTTCAACAAAAAAAATCTTAAAATTAGAGAAATAGGTTCGAGATTCAATTTCTACTTTCGAGAAGAACTTAATCACAAATGGCCAAACTTGAGGAAATTAATTACATTAACCAGTTAATTACAAATAACGAGTTCAAAACAACAAGAATCACAAATTAATACAAGTAAAATAATAAAAACAAATAAATAAATGAATAAAAAAGACAAACTAATTATTTGGGCTTGGCAGGCCCAAAATAACCCTGTCCTAATCCTTCTACAGATTGGGCCTGCCTGGCCCACTCAAAATCAGTTGCTGCCCCTGTCTTGGGCTTTTGGCCCATTCCTCCTTGTGTCAACTGATATACAGATACTGTATAATAGTGTTGTGAAGGTATACAACCTCCAATTCCGCATGTATCACAATGTATATTCGCGACCCCAGAAATACGAATGGGGTCCAAAATGGACCCAAATCACAATTCATCACAATGTATATTCGCGACCCCAGAAATACGAATGGGGTCCAAAATGGACCCAAATCACAATTCATGCAAAGAAATAAAATACGAATCAAAATGGACATATAGACAATTATAAGGATAATCAAATTTAGACTCAATAATATGTCAACTAAAGCTCTAAGCAAACATTGGATCAGCAACACTTGAACAAAACATCATCTAATATAGACTAAGGCATTTCATCTCTTTAAAGACACTGAAAATAGGCCAAGATCAACATGCAACAAAGAAAAGGAAAAAATATGGCATGAAGTGCCAGTAACCTAACTTAAGCATGCTTGACAAATCAAACTTCAAATTATTCTCTTACTAGCCAAAAATAAAACTTAAAAGGGGACTCCAAAATAGAAAGAGTTCATGCATTCAGTTGAATCATGTCAAAATTAGGCAGAAATAAATGGCATATATTCATATATTCGAAAGATAAGCTTAGCCTATTCAATCATGTCAAATAGAGTTGTGAATCTAACAAAAGAGACCTGCCAGCATCCCAATTCCATTACAAAATCAGTAGACTCTTTAAGACTATGAACCAAGATTAATTCTTTAAGCACTGAAACAAAATTTACCATTAATTTGGTGAACTGTTTCAGGTCATCAAAACTTGACTAAAATACCCAACTAATGGCATTTTGACCAGCAAGAGGATAACCAACAGCTATTTTTAACACCGAAATGAGCAAAGGGTTCATTAAAACATTTAACGACTAGAAGAAGCTGAACTAGACGTCAAAACAACATCCTGAAGTGCAGATATGTTTGAAAACAGCCACTGGGAGCACAGATGAGAGAACATGACAAGGGGGTTTTAAATAAATCCATTTCTAACTAACACAAATTTGTTTAAAACAAAGACCAAGTTTCAGACGTAAAGGGAAGTAACAGAACAACATGCATTCGAGGAGTAGGAATCATTTTAATCCAACTTTGGTCTTTGACGAGCAGACCGTAAAGAGAAAAAGACTATTAACAGCATGCTTGGACAATTTTCCATAACCCGAGAACACATTTCGGACCCCAAATTCAACAACAGCAAAGATGAGTTAAATGAAGATAAGAAAGGAAATATCACTGAAACAGAGGTATTATAGCACTAGCGATATAAAGTAGGTCCCCAAAAGACGGGTCTGTTAGCAAACTGTAACAACAGACTGTGAACAACAATGCCTAGACGAATTAGTTACTACCCTGCGCGTTAAAGACCATTTTTATCCTCTTGAAATTACTGGAAAGAACCTAAACATCAAAGCAGGATGCACAAATTGCTATGACTCAACAAACAGAACAGTACTTTACTTATACTACAGCTAGTTCATGAGAAGAAGGGTTAAAACAAGGTGATAAGACCGTGTTTTTTCTACTTTTACAACAACTTTTAAAATACTACGAACACAACAACACATACTTGAAATATGAAAGCTTGACCTTCCGTTGGAAAAATCAACACGGTAACATCATAACGGCAAAACATCATGACACAGTCACAAACGTAAACAACATCAGTTTACTCTCAGATATGATTCCAAAAATGATGAAAATAGACTGCCTTTAGAACGTTTGACTGGACCACTCCGATACGAACCAAATACAGCAGAAAAACACAAAACCAACATAAAATTAAGATTTTTATGGCTGAACATGATTCTACTACTTCAAAACATGTTTTAATCAGTGAATAGCAACAAAATCATGTCAACAAAAATGGTAATATCGTAGCAGATCAACAGAATACCCATACACAGTAAAGGTTGAGCGAAACCAACATCAAAACACAGTCGTCACAAGCTTAAACATGACTCTACCATTTCAGAATCGTTTTTAACGAACCATAATCAGCAATATCACAACAAATGACAAGTCACACTCCAACGAATTCAGTTTAAAGGCAAGATTAATACCAAACTTGTAACTTCAGAACATGTCTAACAGTTTAACACATACATTCAAACAAGACGAAGAAAGACGAGATTGAAGGGTTACCTGTTTTGGAGCAGCAAATCGGAACCACGAGCCAAGAAGAATGCTCTCTTCACCACAGAGGAACTCTTTAGAATCCTTCAACTCCGAGAACCAGAAACCTCTGATTCCAGCAGCTTTCAGAGCTAAACGAATATTTCTGGAAAACTTTAAAGAGACGAGTGCTATTTGTTTGTGACTTTTGATTTCAAGGACGGCTAGCCCTCAATTTTAGACACAGATTTAGGGTTGTGTGAGAGTGAGAGTGATGGAAATTCCTAGCTCTTCACCGAGAGAGGGGGGGGGGGGTTTATATAGAGGTGAAATTAGGGTTTCACCGGGGGAAAAAGACGGGAAAATTAGGGATTTCAGATAAGATAAGGGAATCACTGAAATTGGCGGATAACCTTCAATGGTTCAACGATCTTGACCGTAGATTGAGTTGAAGGGCTGGGATTGGCAACACGTTGAGGAATCGTCCTCAACGGCTTTGTATCGGGTGAATGAGAGAGAGACGCGTATGTACGAAGAGGTTCGAAGCTATTGAGGGGTTTGTTAGGGGGAATCTGTGAAGGATTTGGGGACGAAGGTTCCGGGTTGTTTGAGGATGAAGGAGCGTGAGGGAGGGTTCGCGCGTGAGGCTGTAAGAGGAGAGGAAAGAGGGAGCGTGGAGTCACGGTGAGGGAGTGTATGTATGTTAGATATGTCAAGTGTATAGGCTGATGAAGAGATAAGGGGAAACGGGCCGGGTTGGGGTATTTCGGGTTAAATGGAAGGAAAGTTGGGCTGGGGCGGGAGTATATTTGGGCTGGAAGGAGTATTATGTTGGGCTGGAGCTGAATGTAAGTATGGTGTGCTGAGGGTGTGAGTATTATATGTGGGCTGAGGTAAGGGAATTGGCCGGGTTGGGGCATTGAAAGAATGGGCTGATGAGGAATTAAATTGGGCTGAGGCGGGGGATATGGACTGGTGGGCTGAGGAATATGTATATGTTTGTGGCTGAAAATTTAAAGACGGGCCGAATTTGGTGATCCACAAATGGATTCAGATCTGAAAATAAGTTAGAAGAGGTAGGAAAAAATAGATTAAGAAGTTAGCCACTTTAAATTGCAAATGTGATCAATTAGAATCAATTGGTTAAATTGGACATGAAACAAAATTAATACGAATTAATTAAAGAGCTTTTAATATCAAATAACTTGAAATAATAAATCTAACTACAAAATGGTTAATTTTAGAAGTGATTAAATTGAAAATAACAAAAATCCTTATTGAGGACTCGATGAAAAATTGTATGAGACGCGACTTTTGAAATTAGAGGATAGAACATAATTAGGAATTAAAGGATTTAAACTTTAAAAAAATCATTGAAAATATTTTTTGCATTTCGAAAGCTAATTATTCGAAGTAGTTTAAAATTAAAAGCTCGATATTTAATTCGTATTGTGGAGGGTAAAAATTGGATGTCAACACCCATCTTCATCTTCTTCCATTAACAAGTTTCAATTCTCCATTGTAGATGACAATTCGATTGATTAATTTGTGGCTAGAAAAAGAGATTGATATTTAGAATTTGAATTTGTGTAAAAATCAATTAAGTATTCATTCAAATCATTTTTATTTTGAATACAAATTGTTTTTACACTCAAAATTTTGAATGTTTTGTTTCAAATTCAATATGTTGTGAAACTATCAATTGAAAGTTAGTTTCTAGAGATATTTTGAGTTAAAATAGAATTTTGTATTCTTATTTTGTTTAAATCTTCATTGATACAAAAATTGCTTTCTCAATTATTTTTTAATATGAATTTGAATAAAACAATATATTTTAGCTTATGGATATATTAATGATTTTGTTGGAATACAAATTAATTGTGGTACATAATTGTTGAAATACAATTAGCTGGAAGTACATTTTGTGTTGTATCTTTTTATGGTACTCCCTCCGTCCAACTTTACTTGGCCCCTATTGACTTGGCACAGGGATTAAGAAGTAGTAAATGATAGGGGTAAT
>JBCEWC010004315.1:0-27618 GCA_038996855.1 Solanum aculeatissimum | reverse complement strand
CTACCTTTGACTTTTAATACCAATGAAGAAAAAATCTTCCTATCAAATCTTCACTTGAATCTTGTCACAATTTAACATATAATATATACTAGCTGTCAATGACAAAAGAGCAGCACAGTAATTTAAAAAACAAGCTGTAAAGAGATTGACTTATAACCTTGCTTTGAACCATAGCAGGCAATTGTTTCTCATCTCCGATGAGTATAGCATGGCGAAGACCAGGGAGTTGTAACGGGATAGTTGATTCACATTCTTTCAGCTGAGCAGCTTCATCAATTACCACCATCTCCAGTGGTGGCTTTCCTTCCATGTGCAATTTTGATGAGCTAGACGCCGTGCAGAAAATCAAGCATGCACTTTCCAGACAAAAACTCCGAATAGGAGGCTTATACTTACCGAAGGTGGGAAGAGAGAGATGCTCGTTAAGGAATTTCAACATTTCAAGGCATTCTGTTTTACTTTCATGCAACTTAACAGAATGCCTGGCCTTATTTGTTGCATCAATACCAAGCAGCACTTGCTTAAATCTTTCAGATGTTTCTGTAGTAGCAAACAATGTTTCAAGAGTTTGAAGATTCGTAAGAAGTTTGAACATTACGTCAGCTGTTTGTTGTGGAATGAAAGAGGTAGGTACATGTGTATACAAGATTGGAAGACAAAATATTAAATGGTTAATGAACCATTTGAATCTTTTGATAACAAACTCCTCAAATGTCCAAACACTGGCTTCTTTGTTACTTGACTCACCTTCATTCTCGACCTTGTTTGCTTTGTTATCTGCTCTCGAGCTGTTCCTCCGATGAGAACTTTGTTTATCTTTTGAAGCCTTCTTCTTGTTCTCTTTTAAGGGTTCAAGAACAAATTTGTTCCACAACTTATTCTTCCTATTCTTATCTACTAGTCTTTGAACATTGATCTTCCCATCCTTTTCTTCACCGGTGACACTACTTTTTTCTTTCTCTTCATCATCATCATCATTTGTATCCTTTTGATCATTCGCGTCATGATCCTCATTTTCTAAGTACTTACGATATTGCTCTTTAGGATCCTCGAGCAAACATATCATGGATTGTACACTAGTTTTCCACCCAACTTTTGGTGACAGGCAGCTAGCAAGAGCTTTAACACGGTTCTCAAGAAATACATCAAACAGGTCTTCATGATCACCGATCTTCATCCTTTCTCCGTTCCCAAATAAAACAATGTCTCCTAAACCATACGTGTCATATTCTAGACCGTCTTGTACATGCTGCATCAACCTCTTTGCAACTCCCAAAACAGCAATGTTAGTAGGAGCACAAGTCAAAGTTCTGCTTTTCATCTTTAAGAGGACATAAAGTAAAGAGGCAACTGTTTTTGTCTTCCCCGTTCCTGGAGGACCCCAAATCAGTTTAACCATATTCCGATGATCACAATCCCTTGTTGCGATACAACTTTGAACAGCATCTTGCTGAGCATCATCTAGCCCAAAGGACTGAATGATGGCACTTGAATTTGATACAACATCAGTTTTAGTGTCTCTGTCGGAGCAATGTGTGCAGTCTACTTCACCCTGCCAATGATCGAAATTTAATAGACTTCAACATGGATGCAAAAGCATATTTAAGAAAGGTAAAAAGTGATGAGTGTGTTTAGTACGACAAACGTCATTTTTCCATCGAAAATGACTTTTGTCATAAAACATAACTTACATTATTTGGATCACTCTGAAGCACAGTATAAATGATCCTCCGATTTGCACTATCCTGATCTGAATGCAAAGCATCCCATATTCGAATATTTGTTGTCAAATTAGAAAGATAGACCGCAAAAAGCTTGTCCCCTCGTTCACCCTTTTCATTGTCTTGTTGCTGAAATGGAATAAGCTTTGAAGACAGGATAGGTATCCAGTTTGCATAGTCTTCTTCGTCTTCTTCTTCCATGTTATGAACTATGGCAATGAGATAAGATCTCTGAGGTCTGTTCATATCGTCGATTCTTCTTGGTCTCACATCTGATAAAGCAATCAAATCTCCATTCTCTGGTTTATATTCTGTTTCAATGTTGCTTCCCTTTATAGGTCTTTTCAGTAAGATTTCATAATATAAATGTTTAGGAGGCTCAATTTTTAACAATGGTACAACATCAAGAACCTCAACGGAAGGGGCTTGCGACACTGTGGACATACATGAGAGCAAATCAGCATGTGTTTCTTCAACTAATGGAGTAATGTGTGACCTCAAGTAATGATCAATCGACGCGAATGTCTCTGGAATTTCTTTCACCTATAACACACAGAATATGAGATACTATAGAAACAAGAAAACACAAAATGATTCAAGATGGAAACAAATATATATATATATGTTCCACACCAACATGTTCAAAGGGAGAGCGATGATTTGAAGTTTATGAGTTCGGAATTCTAGTAGTCACGAAAAAATGAAAAAAGATCACACCAAAGACTTTCTATGACAACTTTAGAATTGCTGCAAATTATAGTCCATCCAAGCTTATTCATGGCAACCCCCAAAGTCATGACAAAAAGTTACTTTTCGTGATGACCAAGGGTGGAGCCACAGGGGAGCAAGGGGTTCATCTGAATCCCCTTCGACTCAAAGGAAGATCGATGATTTGAAGTTTATGAGTTCGGAATTCTAGTCGTCACCAAAAATGAAAAAAAGATCACACCAAAGACTTTCAGTGACAACTTTAGAATTGCTGCAAATTATAGTCGATCCAAGCTTATTCGTGGCAACCCCAAAGTCCCGACAAAAAGTTACTTTTCATGATGACCAAGGGTGGAGCCACAGGGTACAAAGGGTTCATCTGAATCTCCTTCGACGAAAAATTACACTATATAGATGTTGATAGACAGTACAATCACCACTAAAATGTTTATGCATCAACAATAATAACTACTAGAAAACACAAAATTAGCTAAATGAAGTGTCACAAAAATATTTTATTAACATAAAATATTTTATTCAATAATATTTTATTATAAAAGTAGAATTTTCAAACCTTGTCTTTGTAAAGATTCCTGTTGAGTACATCACCTAAAGACCAAGAAAATACCAAATCCACTAAGCCAGGAATTGGTTTCTTCTTTGTAGTTGTTGTCATCTTCACCTAATTATCATCAAAATTAATTAATTAATTAATTAAATCTTATACATGCAAGAACAAAAATTAAAGATGGGAAAAAAAAGTTTTTAATTACCTTTTATTTCTTGTTTTGAGATTAGGAATTTGGAGTAACAAATGAATTCATGAATTTTTTTTTAAAAAAAAAATTCAAAAGTCTCTTTGTTTTCTTCCTTGGGAATTATAGTGTTTCTTTTTCCATGCATGGCTAAGATATCTATAATGATGACACTAATTAAAAGATATTTCATAATTCCAAATTCAAAATATGTGACTCTTTGTATTTTACAAAAAAAGTTAAGATGAGCTTGAAAGAGTAGTATAAGTAAATTTATAATGTGTCACATAAATTAAGATAGGAAAAAATAATAATATTAGACCAACAAATTAAATTAGGTTGTAATGTTATTGACAATAATAAGGGAAATTACATATATATAAAAAAAGTAAAAAGTTTACAAAAAAAGTAATTCATGTTTTATTTACATAAAAAAAGTAGTCCCAAATCAGCGAAACTATACAATATAGTTATAGAAAGTATACACTGCTATACAATGTATATTACTTATACATTAGTTATATATTAAATATACATTATGATACACAAATATACAGTGATTGTACATGTCTATACAACGAGGGTTGAATGCCCTAAATTGTAACAAATAGTCAAAGGTCAATCGAATGACTACTTTTCGGAATTAAAAAAAAAGTAGGTTATTTTTTATGTAAATAATTTTTCTAAGTGGCTTGTGAGCGTAATTATCCCAAATAATAATTACTCATATCAATTGCATGCACCAACAAATTAAATTTGCATATGGCATTTACCTAAAGGTTTATCATGATTAATTTTAATAGAAATAATTACAGTAAAAGGTCATTCGGTCAAATAATTACTAGAAAAAAGGCTATTCATGGTATAAACATATATAGTTCTTGTATATTTCATGTATACTCAAGTTGTATTCAGTTTTTGAGTATATAATAATAAACGTTCAATGTATATAGTATATATAATCGGCGTATATCTTCTACAACTTCTATATTGATTTCAATCGGCGTAATTCTTGTTTGTCGTGAATCTACTCGAAGGTGAAGTTAGGATTTTGAATTTAATTTTTATGTTTGGAGATTTTATAAAAGGTAACTACGAATAACTTGAAGTAATAGCATTGAATCGTTAGCCTAAAATAAACTCTTAGTAACCGCTATAACATGTTAAATTACACTAATGGTGCAACAAAATAGTTATATTTTTCGTTACACAAATTAAATTCATTGATATATATATATATATATGAATATATAGGACAGCATGAAATTCACAATGTAGGCACAATCAAAGACTTAGATGTTCAAGTTGAGTTACATATAGAGGTCGCTAGTATAGTTCACTAGTCACGATTCTGCTATTTGCTGTAGGATGAATATTCCCGATGGTTAAGATAAGCATGAAAATGAAAGCTTCAGTAAATACAGATACACCCAATACGTCGAAACTCCTTTGCTACAAACAGGCTGATTCAAAAATTAGAGGATGCCTTGAATTCCACCAAAAATCCAAGCTTTTCAAGCAACAAACTGCCAAGAAACAACAGAGAATTCAACGTTAAGAAGTTTCGTGGCAAGTCAAACTAAAGACACTTAAATTGAAACGTAGGAAGCTAAGTTGTAGATATGACAGTATGTTTTAACTGTATGTTACCTGGTATTACACAATGGTTAGATTATACAACTTTAAGGCCTTCTATTTGGACTTGTTGCGCATAAATCGTTCCATGAAATCTTCAGGTAGGGTTAGCTTTGCTTCGCGGAACAGTTCTGCTTTCTTCATCTTAGACTTGTGAAAATTGCTGATATAACGACGAGTAGAGTTAGTAACTAGACTGATCTAACACCAAAAAAACAGATATCAGAGTACTACTCACTTGGAACTTCTTGAAGATCCTGGTTTATCCCTCAAATTCATAGCTGCCAATTGGCGTGCCAGGTTGTCGTCTTGGTTACAGTGAGCTAAGGATGTTGTTGAGACAACATTTCCATCAATTGGCCAAGTCATTGGAAATACAAAGTTTCTGTCAAAACAATGAAGATCAACTAAGACATGTATCTGAGGAGTACTAATTCGAAATTTAGATCAGAGAAGCAATATAAGACATTTAGTACCTTTCCACACGTTTGCATTTGCATCGATTCATCATATCCACGGTGTACTGACCAAAATGGATGTCAAGATTCTTTGCAAACTTTGGTATATGATTTCCTGGTATAATGTCCCATATCTTTAGTACTTGAAGGTATGTTGAGTTCTGCTGCAGAATATCGACAGTCCAGATCAATTTTAGTTGCTTCACATGGTAGGCCTCCAACAGTTCAGAAGAATTCCCGTTCTTGTTGTTCTTTACTGACTTACGCCAACCACTCGAAAGCTTCACTAAAAGAGATATCACTTCTTTACTTATCTCAGCATCCTTAATTCTGGCAATGGATTTTGAGAAATCCTCACTAAATATAACCTGTTAATGTAAAACAGCAAAGAAACTGTCATTTCTCCGTTTGAAAACAGAACTCAAAAGATTCGTCATACGCCAAATGGAGCAACATACCTTCCATTTGGAAGATTGGAATATAGGTGAATCTGTTTTGAGTAGAGTTTCCAGCTGGCCAAGTTCAATGGCTGCGTTCAAAATTGCTTCATTCAATCGTTTGTCTTCAGTAACATCAAAGTAACAACCACGAGCCTTGGAGTCAATGACCAAATTCTTCCATATCGAACCACTATTAACCAAAGTTGTGCCATTTCCCAATATCCAAAGACAGTATCTGCATAAGAATCAAATGAATATCCAAATTCGAACCAACATTTGAAATGTAGTAATGTTGTTCACCAAATTAGTACCTTGCTCGAGTCAATGCTACGTTTGCTCTCTGAAAATTCGAGAGGAAACCAACTGATCCATTGCCATTACAACGAACAGTGGATATAATTATCACATCCTCTTCACCTCCTTGAAAACCATCAACGGAACGTACATTCACAGAGAAGTCACTCTTAACATCTGTGCTATATTTATTGCCAAGAATTTGTTGAATAGCACAAACTTGAGCCTTGTAGGGAGATATACATCCAACACGGACTTTTTGTCTTGAAGAGACGTATTCTGTAGGTAAGATAACAGTATCAGGCCTGCCAATACGTTCATTCATGTTACGCATAAATGAAATCCTTGAAAAATAAGCACATTACCTTTATAAAGATTGGCAACTATCTCAGCAACAACGAAAGCTTCTGCCTTATTTCTCGTGCTGTGTTTGTCATCCTGATCCTCATTTCCACTACTTACGTTAATAAATGAATAGGAACCAAACATATCTCCCGAAAGAAATCTCTTCTCATATGCTGCTGATTTCACATTAGGACCATCCATAATTTTCTTCTGATAGAACTCTCTATTAGGGAACAAACTGATTTTCGGATGCATCCTATATTGAACGTTAAGAAGGTGTTTCTTGTGTCCTAAAGTTACCAGCCTCTGAAATAAGCTCCTCCCGAAGTCAGCCTTCTCACACATCTGTACATAACGGATACTAACTGTCAATAACAAAACAGAAGCACAGTAAATTAAAAAACAAGTCGTAAAGAGATTTTAACTTATAACCTTGCTTTGAACCATAGCAGGCAACTGTTTTTCATCACCGATGAGTATAGCATGGCGGAGACCAGGGAGTTGTAATGGAATGGCAGATTCACATTCTTTCAGCTGAGCAGCTTCATCAATCACCACCATCTCCAGAGGTGTCATTCCTTCCGTGTGCAACTTTATCGAGCTAGAAGCCGTGCAGAAAATCAAACATGCACCTTTCAGACAAAAACTTCGAATTTGGTAGTCCTCGATGAAATTTGGAAGAGAGATACTCTCATTAAGAAATTTCAACACTTTTAGACATTCTGTTTTAGTTGTACGGATATTAAAACGTCTTGTCTTATTCCTTGTAACAAATCCCGGTAGAATTTCTCTTAATCCTTCAGATGGTTCCACAGTAGCAAACAATTTTCCAAGAGTTTGAAACAACTTAATTAGTCTGATCATCTCCTTAGCTACTTCCAGTGAAATGATAGAAGTAGGTAGATGCGTGTACAAGCTCGTTAGGCAAAATGTTAACTGGTTCTGGATATATTTGAATCTTTTGTTGACAAACTCATCTAATGTCCACACAATGACTTCTTTGTTGCTTGCTTCCCCTTTGGTCTTGACTTCGTTTGTCTTTTCAGCTCCTCTCGAGTTGTTCTCCCTCCGAGAATTTTGTTTATCTTTCTTCTTGTTCTCTTTTAAGGTTTCAACAACAAATTTCTTCCATAACTTACTCTTCTTATTTTTGTCCAGTCCTTGATCATTGCTCGAACCAGATTCTTGACTAGTAACGGTCACTTTTTCTTCCTCCTCCTCATCATCTATATCCACATTATCATCACTGTCGCGATCCTTGTCCTTTAGTTTTTCCAAGTACTTGCGGTATTGCTCTTCAGGATCCTCGAGCAAACATGTCATGGATTGTATACCAATTTTCCACCCACTAATCGGTGACAAACAACTAGCAAGAGCATCAACACGGTTACTAAGAAAGACATCAAACAGATCTTCATGATCATCGATCTTCATTCGTTCCCCATTCCCAAATAAGACAATGTCTCCTAAACCATACGTGTCATAATGCAGACAACTCTGTACATTCTGCATCAGCCTCTTAGTTACTCCCAACACAGCAATGTTCGTGGGCGCACAAGTCAAAGTTCTGCATCTCATCTTTAACAAGACATAAAGCAAAGAGGCAACTGTTTTCGTCTTTCCAGTTCCTGGAGGACCCCAAATTAGCTTAACCGTATTCTGGTGAGCACATTCCCTTGTAGCAACACAACTTACAACAGCCTCTTGTTGAGCACTATCTAGCTCAAACGACCGAGCAATGGCTCTTGAACTTGATATAGCAATATTAGAGTCTGTTTCTCTAACGGAGCAAAGGGAACAGCCTACTTCACCCTGAAAACGATTGAAATTTATTAGAACTCAGTAAATGTATATTGGATGCGAGACTAACTATTTAATGTCACGTATGATCACTATAACCAAGGATAAAGGATAAAAAATCAAGAAAGAAAGAAGAGATTACTTACAACATTCGAATCATCACTTTTCATCACAGTTTTAATGATGTTCAAGTTTGAATTTTCCAAGTCTGAATGCAACGCATTCCATATTCGAATGTTTGTTGTCAAATTAGAAAGATAGACAATGAAAAGCTTGTCCCCTTGTTCACCCGTTTCCCTGTCTGGTTTCTTAAACGGAATAAGCTGTGAAGACAAGATAGGTATTTTGTTTGAACCATCATCTTTCATGCCTTGAACTATAGCAACGACATAAGATCTCTTAGGCCTATTCAAATCCTCAATTCTTCTCGGTCTCACATCCGTTAGAGCAATCAGATCACCAACTTCTGGTTCATATTTCGACTCATTATTCTCTCCCACCTCTCTTTCTTGATTCCTTTTCAACAAAATATTGTAATATAAGCCTTTGGGAGGCTTAAAATCTTTTGATATTTTAACATCAGCAACCTCAAGAGAAGGCGCTCGCGAAACTGTGGACACATTTGACAGCAAATCAGCATGTGTTTCTTCAACTAACGGAGTAATGTACGACTTCAAGTAATGATCAATCGACACAAATGTCTCTGGAATTTCTTTCACCTAACATATCGAAACAAGGCTAATCAATAAACTGGTGAATCGCGTATGGACAGACAACAAGATACAAAAATGTTTGAAGTAGAAATTTCCAGTAACATAAACACACAAGAGAAAAATAGTACAACTTATGATACTACATTAAGAAAACAAAAACTTAACCTAGGAACAAACTATAATGTTCAGAGGCAGATTCCTCGTACTTCCGATCTATGTTTCTCAGACTCTCCAAAAATGCACTATTTTCAAAGGATCCAATATGCACCAAACAACATTTTTGAAGAGTCGGAGCAACAATAACTTTCAAGCAACTAAAACACATTGATTTTGACTCAAACTATGTACAAATATGTAAAAACAAAGTAAAATGTGTGCATATATAAACCACTCTAGCCATCTATCATTGCTCGAATTCTCCAAAAACATTGTCATGTCCTCTAAAAATACAATGTTCAGCGGCAGATTCCTCATACTTTCCAAAATTGCACTATTTTTAGAGGATCCAATATGCACCAAACAACATTTTTGAAGAGTCCGACCAACAATAACTTTAAAGCAACTAAAACACATTGATTTTGACTCAAACTACGTACAAATATGTAAGAAAAAAGTAAAATGTGTGCATATATAATCCACACCTAGCCATCTATCATTGCTCGAATTCTCCAAAAATGTTCCAAGTCCTTTTAAGGATCAAACAAACACTCATCAACACTTTCAAAGAGTCCGAGTAACATAACTCAACCAATCCAATATCAAACACATGAACAAGAAATAAGATGAATTCAAACCTTATTTTTGTAAAGATCTTTGTTCAACACATCTTTTAAAGACCAAGAAAACACTAACTCCACTAAGCCAGGAATTGTTTTCTCTGTTTTCTTCTTTGTAGTTGTTGCCATCTTCCCCTAATATTAATCAAAATTACAAAAAAAAAAATTAAAAAATTAATAACAACATCATCCTCATCATGATCATCATCATGCAAGAACAAATAGAAGTGAAAAAAAAATTAGAATTTACCTTTTAATTAATACAGAAGCAACCAAATATTCTCTACTGCTGCATTCAACAAAACATGATGAAAGTTATAAGCAAAAATATATATGGAAAATGACTAGAGACCTTTAATGTAGCAAATTGAAGAAAGCATTCATAGGAAAAGAATTTATTTTGTACAATCATAGGATAAAAAGGAGAAAAAGACTCCCAATAAGGTGGACTAAGAGTCAATAAAAAAAATAGATGAGAAAAAAAACAGAGAAATTATAAAGAAAACAAGATTTTATATATATTTTATTTACCAAAACTTAGAGGAAAGTTGTATATATATATATTATATATTCCATGCTGATGTCAATATCATTGTGTTTTTACTGTTTCAAAAGTGAAAATATTCCAAAAGCTAAAGGAAAGGAAGAGGAAGTTGAGAAGAAGTAACAAGGAAGACTTAGAGTTGAAGTCTTAAACATATATATTCAAGTAGTTTTATATTACATCTAATTTAATTTTAAAAATTAATCAAATTAATTTTTGATAATTTAGGGGAATTTTCATAAATAGTCTAGACTTGAAACTTGGTCAAATAATTATATTTTACATAATTACACGACATAACTTCGACTATGTGATCTGGAGGAGAAAAAAGAAGCGCGCGAGATCGAGAGAGAGAGGAGAGAGACAAATTGTGTATATATATTTATATTTGTCAAATTGTATTTATATATCTATCAAATAATTGTATATGTGTAACTAATATACATATGTATTTGTATATCTGGTAAGCTAGATTGGAAGAAGGAGGAGAGAGGCGAACGAGATCGAGAGAGGACAGAGAGTGTAGAGAAACGAATTGTATAGGTATATCTGTCAAATTGACTATGTATATCTATCAAAATAATCATATATATGTAATTGTATATCTGGCCAGAAATTGCAGAAAGAGAGAAAATAACAACAAAACACTAACTATAGCAACAAAACCCTAACTATAACTATAAATTGTATTTTTTTCAAACTATAATAGTATAATATAAATATATATCATATGTTTGACTAGTTACGTAATTTTTCCTACTATTTTTATTTCACATAATAAAACGAAAAAAATAAAGAAATTAAATTGGTGTAAAAAGAGGAATAAATATTATACTATGATAAATGTGAAATCATATATAGGGAAATGTCGACATGAAAGTGATATTTTTAAAGGGGTCCTTTCGTTTCCTTCGTTGGGAATTAAAGAGAATTCAAAATAATTTCCAAAACTTAGAGGACTCAACTTTGTTATAATCAAAAATTAAAAGCTAATTGTACTACATGCAACTTTTTGTTTCCTTGCCGACCTCTTTTTTTATCTGGGGCGGCACTAGTAGTCTGCATGCGGATTCGATCAAATTTAATAAGGAAAAATTACATATTTATATAAAAAAGTAAAATATTTATAAAAAAAGAAGTTCATGTTCGTTTTATTTACATAAAAAATAACCGAAAATCACCGAAACTATACATGACTATATAATATGGTTTGTGAAAAGTTATAGAAAGTATACACTTCTATACAATGTATATTACTTATACATGGGTTATACACAAAATATACATTATGATACACAAATATACACCGACTATACATGTCTATACAACAAGGGCTATTTTTTTTTTTGTAATTTTTTAAGTTTAGTGTCTCTCAGTGTAATTTTCCTATTTAATAAAGGGAAGAGGGTAAAAAATGTTATTGTACTATCAAAAAGGATTAAAAATGTCCTTCGTTTATACTTTGGGTCATTTATGCTCTTGCACTATCAGAAATGGGTCAAAAATACCTTGATACTAACGAAAAAGGGTAAAAAATGTCTTGATTTATACTTTGGTCCAAAAATGTTTTTGTCAATGATACTTTGGTAAAAAAATGTCCTTATTGTTATCAATTGGATCAGAAATGTCCTTCTTTAAATGAATGTATATATATATTTTTTCTTTTAAAACATATTTTATTCCTAATAAAAATATTATTTTTAAAGAATTCTTTTCGGATTTTTTTTTTTAAAAATCACATTAACTAATAAAAATGTAAGAAAATAATTGTTTTCTTAATTTCATTTTATCAATTATATATATATATATATATATATATATGACGAAGACATTTTTGGACCAAAGTATAAATCAAGGGTAATTTTGACCCTTTTCCGTTAGTATTGTTTAAATCAGGGCATTTTCGACTCATTTCTGATGGTACAAAGGCATAAATGACCCAAAGTATAAACGAAGGATATTTTTTATCCTTTCTGATTGTACGTATTAAAAATAGACATCCAACAATACTTGTTCACTTTATTAAATCAATAGATAGTTTTACACTTAGTTTTGTTATGTGTTGTAGGTTTTGATGAGTTCACAAACCATGAGACCTTATAGAGGGACCAGGTCCCTTATTCCTGAATTGTGTTTTATGCTACATTGAAGGCCAACTGTAAAAGCTGACAGATAGGTGAAAAAGTTCCTGCGACTTCTGTACTTTGTACTGGCTGACCAATGAGAGTTGTTGAGGTTCCTTTCACTTTACGTTAAGACTTATCTAAATATTTTACCAAAATAAAAGTTTTGAATGTGCGCAATGGCAAAGTATGTACAACAAACTTATGGATTTACTTTAAATATGTCACATTTACATCTTGATATGAAGATCAACATATTCTCAACAAGTACATTTTACTTCTATCTTTATATTTCAAGTTCATATCAATATGGACATGGAACAATATTCGTGCAAAACGCGAACATACATAACAATAAAAACGCGATAAAAAAAAAAGACCTACACGTTAACGACTTCAAGGCTTCATGAATTTATCTACTCTGATATTGTCCTTCCTTGATAAAAACTTCATGCAAATGGGTGGATTGACACCTGATAAAGCTAGGATTGAACTAGGCAAGGTCCAGATTCCATCGCCACAGATTAGTCCAGACGCGACAGCTGGTCCAAAGGCATCGGCCTTAGCCTTGTTTATCTTTGTCCAGATGAACAAAATCAAGCTCCCGAGGCACATGTCTATCGCGAAATAGGATCCAAGATAGAAGGGTATAGCCATTGCCATTGGAAGAGGAATGTACTTCGCCTTGTTCTTTCCTAGAGCATCCCTTAACGCGTTGATAGCAATAGCTCCAAGGAAGAACACGTAGCATAGGGTGAGACAATTCTTTGGTAGAGCTGAGAAGCCTTCAACTCCCAAGATAGACATGTTACGATAGACTAGAGCGTAAGGGGCAGGGTACTCTGAACCTGGAACGCCTAAGTCGTGGAACGCCTTGTAGAACAGCCAAAATACACAAGGGGAAATGACACAACCCATTGCTGTTCCGATTATCTGGCTTATGAACATGGACTTAGGAGAAGCCAACGTCATGTAACCGGTCTTGAAGTCCTGCGTTAAGTCAGATGCTGTTGAGACTATGTTCATCATGACACCACAAGCAGCTAATCCTGCTAGAACACCACCATGAGCTGCCCCTGCCCATGCCCCGATCGTGAAGATTGCCAGCTTCCCATACGTTGATGCCAACGACCAGTCAGTTAGACCACATCCGTAAGCATTGCAGAAGGCTAGCACTGGTGCAAAGATGTATATCACGACGATGTAGTACCACTTGAGTTGATGGAAAATGTGTGGAAGTGCTATAGTGGAGATGATGGCAATGCTGACATAACCGACTATCGCAACCCATGTAGGGATTTGATCCTTGAGGAAAAGCTCAGTTCGTATCTGATCATCATAAGACAAAGGCGCCTCTGCAGGGGATTCACGGGCACCAACAGGAAGGATGGACTCTTCTCTTTTATCGCGGAATTGGCAATATATACCATACAATGTTCGTCCGAGTACTTTGATGAAGTTGTAAAGACCATCACCAAGGATCATAGCTATTGCTATAAAGACCTGCATTACAAGAGCATCGCGGAGAATCCATCACCCTCATTTTCTGTTCTATCATAAGAGCTAATGAAATAGTTCGCGTCATTTTGATTACCTACCCTGTAACCCTGTATGCCTTGAAGGCTGCTAGCACTTTGATCAGCAGGGTACCAATGACCTTTTCTGTCTTCAATAAGAGGCCACATTATACCCCACGAAAGGATCGCTCCAACTAGCAACGATACGTTGATTAGATATGGACATATCATCCCAACACCAACATATGTCGCGGAGAAGTCAAAATAAAACCTGGTTGATCAAAGAAATAAGTCGAAAATGTTAAAAATGACTTTTATGCAAACTGCATTTTGTAAGTTATTGAAAACGCATTGCAAAATGTATCAATTGCCAAATAAGTCCAAAGTTATTTCGACTTACTATCAATTGATGAGAGCAAAACAAGTTGATATTAATCGAAAATCAGACATACCTGTTCTCGTAGGCTTTGAGACCGAACGTGGGAAAGTTCACGAATCCACAGCCATCCCCTGCTGTGAAAAACCACTGGAAGAAGCCCCATAAAAAGCTGAAGGTGAAAAACTTTCCCAAAGCTTTTACTTGTTTCCTGCATCGACGAGCAATTAGTACTATCATCGATAAGAAACAAATGTCTAGTAAAATGCGTATGAGATTAAAGACTCACTTGGCTAGCTTAGCTCCTTGTGGAGTATGGAAACTGTTGATCAGGTAAGCAGTTGCAGTGCCACTCGGATAAATCAGTTTGAAGTCTATGATCATAATCTGAAAACACATTTACATTATATCAAAAATCGTAATGCTTAAAAGCGCATAAGAGAAGACAAGGTCCATGAAGATTGAAGTGAAAAGCCAGAAGTGAAGCACGCCATGTACTCCGTCAATCCTAATGTATAGGGCATCGTTTGACTGAACACGGAGTTTAAGAAAAAAAACGAACATTTTTGAACATGTGGTCTAAACACATGCCTTGACATTTGTATGACAATGAATCATCTCATTAAAGGTGTAAAACTAAAATTTTAAAGTCGAATTGCTTCTATACCTAGAAACGTGACATTCTTTTTGGATCAACAGACTAAAAAGAAAAGTATGTCACGTAAATCACATCACATCCTTTCATCACTTAAAGGACGAAACAAAAACCTTTGATAACATTGATCAATAGTTGATTCATTCATCCAAACCAACATATTACTTTTTTCTGTGAATTTCATAAAATTTCGTTCACATGACAGCTGACTCATCAATTTCGAGGTGTACATGTTTCTAGTAGCGAAGGGGAGCCTTGGCGTAACTAGTAAAGTTGTTGCTATGTGATCAGAAGGTCACGGGTTCAAGCCTTGGAAACAGCCTCTGGCAGAAATGCAAGATAAGGCTGCGTACAATAGACCCTTGTGATCAGACCCTTCCCCGGACTCTGCGCATAGCAGGAGCTTTAGTGTACCAGGCTCGCCCATTTACATGTTTCTAGTAGCATTACGCCCTATATAACGTGCTAGAAAATATGTCATACATACCATTAGAGATGTCGAAAATTTACCTTACGAAGCGGAACAACTGAGAAAAGCCCAAGAAAGCTAACAACAAAGAGGAAAGTTATCATCCATCCCAAAGAAGGATTCTTGATATTATCTGCAGCATTAGCTTCTGTTGATTGCTTAGCAATAACTTCACTCATGCCAAAAAGATAGCTTCCAAAACCTCCTGCAATGCAAACAAAATATTTAAGGAGAGAACACACCAATTTAAAATAACGCTAGGTGATTTCTTTTCATCAATCTGTCTAACTCTTGGTGAACAGAATTTAACGTTTTGTAATGGTAGGAGGTGGTGGATATACAATAAAATAGTCTAGTTATGTGCAAACTGATCTGAACATCATACTGGAGACTCTATGGCGAAGCTAGGATTTTCGTTAATGAGGTTCAAAATCTAAAGAAGTAGACACATGAACTAGTCGAAGAGGGTTCGACATCTACTATATATATATATACATAAAAAATTATTTTTACATACATGTATAAATAGTGTAATTTTCCACTAAAGGAGGTTTGGATGAACCCTAACCTACTCATATTCACTTGGGGAGTATTGGAGCTAGCCTCAAAGCTATGGGTTCGACAAAATTCAGTAACTTTAGTTCAACCATTGTATTTGTATTGATCCAAAATCCAATAAAGTAAAAAAAATTATGATTCAAAACTGATAAACTAAAAAACATCGACCCCATGCGAAGGGTTTGGTTAAGATATATCAGATTCCACCAAGTATACAAATGGAACCTAACCATACATGTCCTCTGGATTCTGGCTCCACCTCTAAAACACTAAATTTATCATGATTTATTTTTTGAAATTCAAACTAAATTAACTTTGGCCGGTAATTTAAGATATACTTTTTCATCCATTGATATGACAAAGATTGTAACTTGAACTACTTTATACTTAGTTTTTTAATTTCCAAATTGTTATTTTAAAATATTGAATTCATATAATCCAATTCAGCTACGAATATTAGTCAGATTGATTCTTGAAAATAAAACATGAATACTAATATGACCAATGGGACTAAGGAAATAATTATTTTCAATATTCTAAAGCAATAATAATTCCCCTAAGGAATTTATATTTCTATTATTTTTGGGAAATGATCATCAACATTATTACAAATTGACCCCCACCACTTGTGGAGGCAATAATTCATACCCAAAGACTTTATAAATAAAGTTTAACTTTATTTTGACCATGCTATAAGGACTTATGATCTTTTAAGATTTTTGAAAAATAATTTACATATTTAAAAATTACATTAAAAAATATAATAAATCATAAAAATTAATTAACAATTTTAAAATATTTTATTTAATTATTGATAATCAAACTATATCATATAAATTAAAGTATTTATTATATTAGTCTAACAAGTCAAGTATGAATAGTTGATGACCTCTAGTTGTCTTTCAAAGACTTTTAATTTGTCATGCATTCACACACTATAATTGACTAAACTAATAAAAAAGCAAATCCGTGCATAAAATATCTCGTATTAGTAAAATTTATTTTTAAAAAAAACACACCTAAATAATTATTATATAGATAATATTTTAATATAAATATTAATGACTAATTAATTATATATTTTAAAAAAAGGATTTCCAAGAATTGTATAAAAAGGTATTTAAAATGAAAATATTTAATTCTAACATTCTCATTTCACCTTTTAGTGATCCCTATTATAATAAAAAAATAAAATGACATTATACGTTTGAAATTATGAAATTTAAAAGGTAAAAGCATGCACACTTTTAAATTTATAAAATTTAAAAAATATTTATTTTATTCTATTCTATTTTGAATAGATAAAACAAAATAAGTATTATTTAAGTAGAATAAAGGACAAGGCCTTTACAGCTTGGACCACCTCTATACACACCTTTTCTCCCGTGCAAATAATAAAGTCTACCGAGTTTGATACACAAAACATCTCATCGTAATAGAATTTGAAAAAGAATTGTGCTTCGAGAAATAGTCTTGAAAATCTATTAGCAATTGTTTTCACGATTTAAATTCGTAACTTTAGAAATTATACAAAGATAATTTTACTTTTGCTCTAAAATCTTCTCCATATATAAACAACAACAATAATATACCCAGTGAAATCCCTAGGTAGGGTCTGGAGAGGGTAAAATATACGCAGATCTTATCACTACCTCATAGATAGAAAGTCTGTTTTCGAAAAAATCCTCGTCTAAAAAATTGAGCCCCATAAGCAAAAGATACTAGATATGAGGAACAGAAAAGGAGAAAAGGAAAACGACTAAAATGAAAAGCAAATGATAGTATGCAAGTACGATAAAAATAACAAATATAAGACGAATAATGACAACCCAGGATATAGAGACACGACTACTCTTACTATAATTACAAGACCATATATCGACCTACTCCTACTGACCTATTAACCTTCTCCATGTATAGAAAATTTTAAAATATATATTATTTAGACTTAAAGGTTTACATATTTAGACTTTTGCTTTTCTTTTCTTTTTTAGATAAATTTCACTTGAAAAAAATATCTAAATTTATTGATTTTTTTTAATGCTATGTGGACTAAATAATACCCCACATAATGTATGTAGTCCAACATTTCAACAATATTAATTTTTTATTTAATTACTAATGACATGATTTGACAAAAACACAAATCAAAATTCAAACTTTTTTTTTCCAATCCTACCTTCATTTAAAGTTGTTTCCACATTATCCAATTATTTTCATTTCTCATTTTACTTCATACACTTTTTTAATTCATTTTTCAAAAATTATTTTATTAAATCATAAATTTTTTTAATTTTTTTTTATAAATATTTTGAGTTTCTAACTACTAACTAATTAATTGAAGATTCTATGTCTCTATTCTTTCTAGAGACTTGAACCAACAACAATGGCCAAACACATTAGTAATTTACATATATATACACAAATATACATTTTGTATCTATAAATTTGACGTAAACACTCTATTTATATAAATTTTAATCAAAATAAAAAGAATAGGAAAATCAAGAATTACTAACCACTAAAGACTTTGTCTAAGCCAAATCGACTTTCAAAAAGAAAAAACGTAATAACAAATACAACTGGTTGACGAAAAATTACAAACATATATATCTTGCATCTATTTATTTATTAATATAAACACTCAAGACGAATAAGTTTTTACAGAACATCACAGACATATGTCTTGATTCATTTGGCATAAACATTCGATACAGATAAATTTTTACAGAAGATCACAGACATATGTCTTGATTCATTTGACATAAACATTCGATACAAATAAATTTTTACAGAACATCACAAACATATATGACTTAATTCATTTGACATAAAGACTCTATACAAATAAATTTTTACAGAACATCACAAATATATGTCTTGATTCATTTGACATAAAACACTCGATACAGATAAATTTTTACGAAGATAATAAAAAAGAAAGAATTACTTACCACTAAAGGCTATGCCTGAAGTTGCAACAACACAAGTCTGAATAACAGTATTTTCTTGTCTTGTAAAAGGCTGCTTTAAAAATCCAGATTTTTCAAGAAACTTAGTCCAAGTCTTGACAAAAAAGAACCCCAAAAGTCCAGCAGAGACATTAAGAGAAGGGATAATTCCAGTAGTAAGATTCAATTTCATGACAATAAAAGTAAATAAAATTCCCAATATTAAGCTCACAAAAAATGCCCTCAAAGTTAATTGACTTTGCCATGATGGCACTTGTTTGGACTCAAAAATTCTTTCTATTGATTGTATTGATTCATCTTCTTCTTGAGTTTTTTTTGTACCATTTGTTGTGTGTTGTATTGGGGGTTCTCTACTATGGACACTATTGGATCTATCCATGGCTCTAGTGGTTTGTGAAAAAGAAAAGTTTTTTTTGTTTTTTTTAAGAAGTTGGGATATGGGAAATTGGTATTTATTGAAGAAAAGAAGAGATGAGTGGGGAGTACTAGTGGGATCAAGATTCAATAGTGTGTACTAAAGGGTGAATATTGTCTTTATCAATTGACAAAATGGGGATGGGATGCGGCGGTCCAATGACGAAGGCAGAATTTTTATTGACGATATTAATTTTGCTGAGTTCAGTAATTTTGGTGAATGATTATAGTGAATATATAATTAAGTACTTTTGTTATTTTAATTTATAAGATATAATTTAACTGAACATTAGTGAGATCAAGATTCATAGTGTGTACTAAAGGATGAATATTATCTTTATCAATTGAAAAAATGGGGGTTGGGGTGGGGGCGGGGGCGATCTAGTGATGGATGCAAAAATTTTATTGACGAGATATGAGTAAGAAGTGATGGAATCAATATTTCAGTTTTAGGAGTTTTGTTGAGTTCAATAACCTTGGTGGATAACTATACTTAAGTACTCTCGTTGTTTTAATTTATGTGATGTAATTTAACTAAACACTAGTGAGATCAAGATTCATAATGTGTACTAAAGGGTGAATCTTGTCTTTATCAATTGACAAAATGGGGGTGGAGGGGACGGTTTAGTAACGGAAGCAAAATTTTTATTGACGAGATATGTGTAAGAAGTGACGAAATCAATATTTCAATTTTTATGAATTTTGTTGAGATCAATAATTTTGATGGATGACTATATTGAATATATAATTAAGTACCCTTGTCCTTTTAATCTATGTGATATGATTTAACTAAACATAGAATTTAAGAAATGATTCCTTTTTTTAAAATCAAGTATAGCCCCACCATTAGGTAGGGGTTGGCCTCAAAATGATATTATCAATATGTACATCTATCATATAATATAAAATATAATATACTAATAATAATAATAAAATTGGATATTGAATGTTTTCTTGATAAAGACATGGATAGCTATATAAATATTTTTTTTTTGAAAAAATTATTGAATTTCATTAAATTTATAGTCAAACTTTTGCTTGGGGGGAGGGGGTAGAAAAAGTTGGCCACAATGTATGACCATTAAAATGTGTATTAATGGCTCGTTTTGTCGGGAAATAAGTTATTTTAAAATTAATTATTTTTAATTTTAATATATAATAAAAATAATATTATATTCTTGAAATTATTAATTAAAATAAATTTTTTTAGTAATTTTAATTTAATTGAATATAAAATAAATTTATCTTAAAATTAATTTTGTAGTTATCTATCGATTATCCCTCGTATCAAATGAGTCATTAGTTTCAAATTAATGGTTATTTCAACTTAAACAATTTATCTAAAACTAGTTATTGGTTTTAGAATTTATCAAAATTGTTGATTGTATTCTTAATATTACAAAATAGGTTAAAATATCTTTATTTAAATAAAAATAATTTAATAAATTATACTTTACATTATAATGATAATCAGTCCCTGGATATTGAATGCTTTCTTGACAGACATGGACATGAATCTAGACATGTTTTTATAAGTGTGTTCCTTTTTTAATACTTTTAGTCATGATAATTAAAAGTAATATTAATTTAAAATATTAATCAATTAAGAGATATTAAAGTCAAATTAATTATAGTTATTATTTTGCTTTTAATATTAATTTTACTAAATATATATAAAATAATAATACTAATAATAATAATTTTTTAAATATTTAAAGTTTAAATTTCTCCGAAAAGAAAAAAAAAAGAATCCTAGAGATTCCGTGAAGAGTGAGAGAGTTGACATGAGTATTTATTTATTATATATAATAAATGAACTTGTGGTGGTTGGCATGAGTTCTCACTCAAAGTCTAATAAAAGAGGTAGTGATTTGTTAGGATTTTTTAAAAATATTGTTATATTTATGTTTTTAAAAAAATATATATTATTATAAAATTTGATAATATTTTTGAAAAATTCAAATAATATAAATGAATAACACCTAAAGTTACAATGAATGATAAGTATATATTTCTGTATTTGTACTCAGAGATCTTGAGTTGAGCTTTGTATATTAAATTGTTTATGATAAGAAACGCTTTACACTTTAAAATAATTTTTTAAATTTATTAATCGAACTCTAAAGTGAATACCAGATAGCGAATAGATATAGCATAATGTGAACTATGAATCCAATGGCTAAATTTGGCTTTAGCAAGTTGTATTTTTATTTATCCAGCAGACCAACTTGCAAATGAATCATGCTATCCAAAACACAACGTACTTTTCAAGAAAAAATATTTTTATAAACAATTCTTTTTAAAATATTTAAATTAATATAAATTTAAAATTTTCTTAAAAAATTCCACTAAGGCCCCCCTAAAACCATTATTTGGTCTTATCTTGTCTAGTTTCCTTAAAAGTGTTCTCCTTTCGACCTATTATATAACTAGATAAATCGTTTAACTCATCGAAGTTTAAATGAATGTCCAAATTTAACTCATCACACATGTTGCAACTCAAATGTTCCCATAATGATGTCCAACTATATATATGTAAAATAAAGTGTGTGGTTCAACTCACATGTTTTGTGTGTATATATGTCTATTCATCACCTCTATCTAATAGAAAATTGAATGATGATGCTATTGGTGCATCCTTGATTGATGGGAGGAGACTTTTTAAAGTCAATGATAGTTCTAAAAGGGGATATAGATACTTTATTAGTTAAATAATAGTCAAAAACACATTAAAAATATCACGTTTTTATGAGTTTTTTATCTGAACTATCAAGTGTTCACTTTTTTTATCTGAACTATTATTGGACTTTTTATCAAGTTATGCCTCAAGTATTAGTTGTTTACTTTTCCTGTTTGAAATTAATATCATCCTGGTTCAGGTAGGAAAAATATATTAAGGAACAACCATTACTAGAAAACGTGAAGTTAGCTATTAGATTTATCGGTAATCCCTAGCTAATCTATTGTCAAATAGTTCTAACAGGTCATTGGATTTTCATATAATTCGTGGCTAAGTGGGATTAGCATGAGATTTTTGCTATTTAGCTACAAGATTTTGTCCGTCGCTAATTTATTATTTTCTTGTAGCTAGTGAACTGATAATTGAGGTGTGATTTGATAAATAGTTGGTGATTGTTCAAGTAAAAAAAGTGAACAACGGATAGTTCATGTAGAAAAACTCGCACAAATGTGACTTTAGATGTGTTTTTGATCATCAACTCTATCTTTATTAAGGTGTGTTTGGTATGAAAGATAATAGTTTCCTAGAAAACATATTTTTGTAAAATAAGTGAGTTTCTTACTTATCTTTTAGTATTTGACCGTAATTAAGTAAGCAGGAAAATACTTTTCAGAAATACTTATATGTGATAGTAAAATACTATGGAGGCGAGATGTGAGTGGCAAGTGAAAGACCATTTTTTCTACTTTTTTTTCTTTTTAAAAGTCATTTTCCTTATTACGAAGAAACTTATTTTCGTAAAAAAAATATTTTAATCAATCAAATATAAAAAAATATTTTCCTTCCTATCAAACACACCCTACCTAAAGACTTTGTTGAAAGAAATAATGGAATTCTACAAATTGATCCAAAATTGCAAACATCTAAAATGGACTCAATTGAGGATATACTTTTCACATCCACACAAAATTTCTAATTTGTCTTAATGGCTATGATTATTGGAAAAATGGTACAAACATCTAAATCTATAAGAATTGGTCTTGGAAAAAAGAACAAAATGGAAAAAGAAAAATATTGTAAATGATAATGATGAATGCTAAAATAATTATTTTTGAAATAACTAGGCACTTATATTATCCATGAAGTATACTTTGTAGGGTCCAAATCACTCGTTTGGTAAGTTGTCGTTACATATGTATCATATCACTTCTTCTATATATATATAAATATACACACACATATACGCTTGAACACTTTCTGGGTAAGGATAGTGAGAGAAGATTCAGAATATTTTTAGTTGTGATGGAATTGTATTAATGATTAACTTTTGATTTGTTTTTATTATGGATGAACTGATGTGACTTATCTAAGGGGAGGTGTCATGATATATGTTATGTGGAGATGACATAGTGTTGATTGATGAGAAATACAAAGGAGCTAACGATTGACTGAAGGTTTGAAGCGAGCTCTGAAGTCTATAAGATTTAGGTTGAGTAGGATTAAGATAAAGTACTTGGAGTGCAAGTTTAATGACGTATTGAGGAGTTTGATGTGGAAGTTGGTGAACATTAATACATAAGTCATTTCCAAGAGAGAAAGTTTAAAGTATTTTGGGTTATTGATTCAAGGAAATTGGATATTGATGATGATGTCACGTCATTTGGTACGAGGAAGGATGAAATTAATGGAGGCTCGCTTGCATGCAGTGATACAGTGTCTTGTGTGATAAAAACGTGTCACCAAATCTTGAAGGCAAGTTTTATAAAGTGATTGTTAAACCATTTGTATCATATGAAAACGAGTGTTGTTCGATCAATAATTCTCACATTCTGAAGATGAACGTAGTTTAAATGAAAATATTGTTGAGATGGATGCGTGAATTATTAGGAGAGATTTGATTAACAACAAATATATCTAATTCATACAAGGTAATAATACCTTGTGTGGTGGAAAAGATAAGAGAAGCGAGACATAGGTGGTTCAGATATATGTGAAGGGGAGACAGATGGCTGGTGAGGAGGTGTGAGAGGTTAGATATGGTATTTTGAAAAGAGGTAGTGATAGGCTGAAGAAATATTAAGGAGAAGTGATTAGACAAGACATAGCTTAACTTCAACTTACCACAGACATTATCCTAGATAGAATATAATGGAGATCGAAGATTAGGATAGAAGACTATAGATAGTTGAGTATTGTTTACTTTCGTGTGGATGACAGGTTGGAATACCTTACCCGCCCCTTTTTTTCATATCTATAATATAACATTACTCTCCTGCCACTATGAAAAAAGTGGAATTAGATATAAATTTTATCACTAAATTGCTTGTAGCTGACATAAGTCTATGATAATTTGTCACTAATTTATCCTTAAATATGACTAGTGACATATTTTGTTGTTTATATTTGTATATATATTATCACCTTCATATCTCTTGTAAAATTATATTAAATATGTTATTGTAATTGTTATACAATTGAAACATAAGTATACAATAATTATGTAATATGCCAATATGCTTGGTATGTATTAATTAAGACATGGAAAGGTACATAAAAATTATGTCATGCTATAATGACAATTCACAACTCATTTTCAAGATTGAGACACTCTATAAATTGTGTGTTCATAAATAAAAGTCAAGGGAAGGAGCAATGGATGAGCTAAATATGTCTTTTCATGGAGACTTTCTTTCTTATTATATGTGGAATTTTTTTGTGTGAATTGGCTTTGGATTAGTCCACATTCAAATGTGAAGTTTAATTATTAAAAGAGAGAGGAGAGAGATAAGTGAAATTTGGGAGAGAGAGGAGAAAGATACAGTTAATTTGTATATCAAATTGATGACTATATCACGAACACAATTGGTATAATTATTCAGTATCAAGAACTAGTTATTAGATGGAGGAGAAATGCGAGCGAAATTGAGAGAGGGAGGAGAGAGGCGAGTGAGATTGAGAGAGGAAAGCGAGAAGTGAGAGGCGAGATAGATACAATTAATTTATATATCTGATCGATAATTGTAAATTGGATCGATAACTATATCACAAATACAATTGATTTGTATCAATGAATACTATTGTATCAAAGATTGTTGTATTCAATTCGTTGATGCAAATCAATTATATCAAGTATATCTGGATGTCCTATCTTCTCTGATATATCCTTCTGCTATATATTCGAATGTCTGCTAATGTATCCATAAGTCCAGTGGAATGTACCCCAAATTTTAAGAGATTTTTGTAATTAAAAAAAGAATAGAAAAATAACGTAACCAACTCTTAACATTATGAGATTTGTATAAGTTATAATAAATTTTCCCTATTTATTTGGGTTCAAACAGAAACCAACAGGGGTTTAAGGCCCAATGGAACTTGATATGGAGAAATGTAGTAAAAGCAAGATGTCAAGGCCCAATCAATAATTGCCAAAGCCATATTTTAGAGTGACCATAATTGCAAAAGTTATAATTTTTTTTAAGGAAATTTTGGTGGATGACTATACTGAATATATAATTAAATATTTTTATTTTTTTAATTTATGTGATGTAATTTAATTGAACAATGAAATCAAGATTCATAGTGTACACTAAAGGGTGAATCTTGTCTTTATCAATTGACAAAATGGGGGTTGGAGGGGCAGTTTAGTGGCGGAAGCAAAATTTTTATTGACGAGATATATGTGTAAGAAGTGACGGAGTCAGTATTTTAATTTTTACGAATATTATTGAGTTCACTAATTTTGGTGAATGACTATATTCAACCTTGAATATATAATTAAGTACCCTCGTCCTTTTAATTTATGTGATATAGTTTAACTAAATATAAAATTTAATAAATGATTCCTTTTTATTAAAATCAAATATAGGCCCACCTTACCGGCCTTTACCATATTCATCCAATCCCCCTTTCCGCAGTACAATAATGGCAATGTCACGTTTCGCACTCCCATTGGTTCTGGTCGTCAACCTTTTCGCCACTGCACTTGCCGGTCCGGCGACCTTCGTCGATGAGAATCCGATCAGGCAAGTCGTTTCCGATGGTGTCCAAGAGGTGGAGAACGGAATACTCCAAGTCATCGGCCAGACACGCGATGCGGTGTCCTTTGCTCGTTTTGCTAGCAGGCATAGGAAAAGGTACGAATCTGTTGAGGAGATGAAGCAACGGTTTCAGATATTTTTGGACAATATGAGGATGATTCGATCTCATAACAACAAAGAAGTATCATACAAACTGGGGGTCAATGAGTTTACTGACCTAACATGGGATGAATTCCGTAGATCCAAATTGGGGACATCTCAAAACTGTTCTGCCACCACAAAGGGAAATCTCAAGGTCACTAACGATGTTCTGCCAGAGACGAAAGATTGGAGAGAGGCTGGTATTGTTAGCCCAGTGAAGGACCAGGGCAAGTGCGGATCTTGCTGGACATTCAGCACTACTGGTGCACTAGAGGCAGCTTATGCCCAAGCATTTGGGAGGGGAATCTCTCTGTCAGAACAGCAGCTTGTAGACTGTGCTGGAGCTTTTAATAACTTTGGCTGCAATGGAGGACTGCCATCACAAGCCTTTGAGTACATTAAATTCAATGGTGGTCTTGACACTGAAGAAGCATATCCATACACCGGGAAGAATGGCATTTGTAAATTCTCACAAGCAAATGTTGGTGTCAAAGTCATCGATTCTGTCAATATTACCCTGGTAATTAAGATCTCTTTGATTCCAACTTTCTGCCATTTGTTTAACTTGTCTAGTTTCAGTCATGAACATCCAAATTAAATTACAGGGTGCTGAAGATGAACTGAAATATGCGGTTGCTTTGGTTAGGCCTGTTAGCGTTGCTTTTGAGGTGATAAAAGGTTTCAAACAGTACAAGAGCGGAGTTTACACCAGCAGTGTATGTGGCAACACTCCCATGGTAATTCCTCTGTCCCCAGTATCACCTAAATAGGCCTATATGACAATATTACAACCATTGGCTGTTTCATTGGCAGGACGTTAACCATGCTGTTCTTGCTGTGGGTTACGGTGTTGAAAATGGCGCTCCCTACTGGCTCATAAAGAACTCATGGGGAACAGATTGGGGTGACAATGGATACTTCAAAATGGAGATGGGAAAGAACATTTGCGGTATTGCAACTTGCGCATCCTACCCAGTCGTAGCCTAAGTTTGAGTCCACACTCCACAGAGATTACTATGCACAGGTAAAATCCCAATATTAGGGTCGTTTGGTTTGGATTAAAATTATGATGGGATTAGTTTGTTTGGTTTGGTTTGGTTTGGTATATTCAAAATACTATTCATAGTACAATTTCAAAAAAATAAGATGTTTGTTTACTAAAGTACCCTTCACCTTATTTAATTTTTTTAAAAATTTTTCTTGCAAGCTTTAATTATTCATTGTTAAAAATAAATTTCCGTCTTATTTAATATATGTGTATACATTTTCATGATTGTGTCATGTGTTTTTAAAATTAAACTTTCATATTATTTAACTTAAAAATAAAACTTCTATCTTATTTAGCTTTAAATAAATTTTTCTTCTTATTTAACTTAAAAAATAAAATTTTCATCTTATTTAGCTTAAAAAAAACTTCCATCTTATTTAGCTTAAAAATAGAACTTCTAATTTTACTAAAAGTAAAAAATAATATTATTGAAATTATT
>JBCEWC010004314.1:0-27619 GCA_038996855.1 Solanum aculeatissimum | reverse complement strand
TGACCCCCTAAACAAGAATATGAAGTTGGATTTTCAAAATAACAAACGAATTTTTAGATATAGCTAAAACAAGTTTCTGGTGACTTCCGAAGCACATTTTTGAGCACTTTCTGGGCCATTTCAGGGGGGTTGCAAGTAAAAGTAAATTCTCACTAAAATTTGCACGTGTTTGAAATCAAGAGAAAAATGAACTAGGGCTAAATGTTCCGCATGACTCACTAACTAAGTGTTCTTGGATACTTGCGACTCTTTTCTGGTATATAGGATTAGGACAGAAAGTTATGCTCTCCTAAATCTGTGATCATGCATCTAGGTGAATTTCATCACATTACTTGATAGGTATCTGTGATGTTGCTTTACTAACCCTTACTTTTATCACAGGATAACCTTATTACATCTCGTAAGATTGACTAGTTGATAGAAATAAATCAACCCCTGTTAATTAACTCTTTTCCTATTCGTCATTTCCTTGATCGGGCAAGTGATCCTAGGTAAGTTCTAACATTGGACTTTCATTAAAAAAACAGTTAAAGTGAAGAGATTAATTAATGCATCCTAACACCATCCAAGAATTTGCAAGTTGTCCAATTTTTATCTTAGTTAGTTCATCATGGTTCCCACAATCCTAGTTGTAGATTTAGCCACGCATACTTGGAGTATGATCAGAAATTATGCAAGAAGAATACATAATTAAAATACTTACGCACAAGAATAGATTAACAAAAATCTAATTTCTCAATGTAATTGCAAACTTGAATCAATAAAATCACAAAATAATGTTCACAAATTCTCTATCTTGTTATTCTCTCTGTAGTAGTACCATATTACTGCATCCTCTTATAAAAAAAATCTAAAAAACTTATTTATAGTACCTAAAATTCAAATCCAAAATGAAATAGGATAACTCTGTTGGCGTCAGTTATGAGCAACTGTTATGGATTGTGAAGTAGTTCACGACTCGTGGATCAGGGTCTCGTGGAATGTAGTTGCATCTACTGACACCTTTCACAAAACCTTTTCCATGGGCCGTGTAGGATTCCATGACCCATGAAGGGTTTCGTCTAAGTCACTTTCAGCAACTCTTTAATTTCTGATCTTCACTTCACGACCATACTCTATGACTCGTATTATGGTCTATGACTCGTGATCCGCTCTCGTAGAGTGTGACTCATATTTCACCCCTTCACTGGAACATCAAACAAAACCTCCTCTACGACTCGTGGAATGACCTACGACCCATAGAAGGTCTCGTAAATTGCTAAAAACTCTACAAATCGGCACTTCAAACTCAAAATTGAGCCAACACTAAAATCCTGCAAAATAAACACAAACAAACATCAAATCTACTAACATACCCCAAAGCTACAATCACTTTTCAATTTGAGGATTTTGAGCAATGTCACTGGGTAGTGCACCATTCTTCCTCTGATTCATCACTACAAAAAGCTAACCCATTTGCTGCTCTAAGTGTTTGATTGAGGTTGAGTGTGACTCAACCACTTGGTTCATTCTCTCCGTTTCTACTCTGCTGACATCTCAAAGACAAATCTAGTGCTATCTAATTCTCTCGTGTACCATGATTGATTATACTTTGAGACTCGATCTATAATTGTTGTGGCTTCTTGGAACATCCTTGGCATGAATGATCCCTATAGGCTGTATCAATAATTGGTTTAGTAACAAAATTATAAGAATGATAAAATACCTCTTTCAGATGTTCATTCATGAGGTTGTGGTTTGGGCACTACTTCAATTTCTGTCTAAACCTCTCCCAAGTTTCATGTAAGGCCTCAGATGGCTTGTGCTTGCGATCATTTATCTCATACTTAAGTTATAACTTTCTCTATGGTGGAAATAACCTCCCTAAAAAGGCTTCTTTTAACTCCCTCCAACAAGTGATAGAATTATGTGGCAACTCATTAAGCCACTTTATTGCCTCCCCAGATAGAAACAATGGAAACAAACGTAGGCAGATGGCTTCTTGGCTCACCCCATGAATCTTTGATGACTTGCATGCGACAATAATGTTCATCAAGTGCTAGTTTGCATCCTCACTAGCTGCTTTGCTGTATAAGCCCTTCAGATTCAACATCTGCAGCATAGTGCTTTTGATCATGAACTTTACTCCGTGAGGAAGTACTATAGCACCAGTAGCACCTGCACCATCAAGATCAACATTATCATTATCATAAGCTAAATTCTTAAGCCTATGGTTTTGGCCCTATAGTGCTGGCTAATGTGGTGGTGGAGGTATGACTCCTTCATTTAATATATTTTCGCCATCGTTATCCCGGGGTGGGTTGTCACCCAACTCTCTTACTCTTTAAGCCTCACGTTCTTGTGTGTTCATCCTCCTAATAGATCTTTGTAGCTTAGGGTCGTAGGGAATTGATTCTGCACCCTTACTTTGGCTATCTAGCATACACTACCTGTTCCCTACACAAAAATAACCAAAAACAAAAGTAAAATTATGAAATAGAACTATAACTGAAAGCAAAAAACTAGTAGATTATTTCAAAGCTGTATTCTTCGGCAACAATGCCATTTTTGATAATATTCAAATATACTTCTCGAAAGAAATGTAGATGATCATTTGCAGTCTATTTAACCAACTAAAAGTCGGGGTCGATCCCATAGGAGATAGGTTGAAACAACTCTACTAGTTATCCTATCTCAGTCATTGATTCTATTTCCAAAAAGGATACAATATGAAGTTAAAAATGAGGGTTTTAAAACAATATGAATTTACAAATAGGGATTTTAAACTAAGGATGATAACTAAGTACAACTGCGAATGTGAATTCAAACTAGGACTTAGATAGTGTAATAAAAGACTAGGGTTGTAGTTCCCATAACATATAATTCAATAAGCATTTAACCTTGGTAATATTGTTCATTGTGTTGCATGTAAAACCCAAAAAGTTAGGTAATATCTAGTTCACCACTCGGTCCTTCCTAGATGCATCTCATTAATCGTCTCTTGGTCTCAGAATGTGTGCATACTAGCCCTTGCTCATTGGTCTCATATTTACTATCCCTTCTCGGGCTCAAGTGTTTAAGATACAAGATAATCCCTAAATCTAAGTAAACCATCCCCTCCGGCTTAAGTGACTCACACCTAGGTCAATTGCTTCTATCTAACATTATAATTACCTTTTCCTAATTATTACTTTCCTCTCGAACAAATAGCAAATACGGGTGAGTTCTTAATTTTTACACTCATCAAGAAAGACTTTTAGATGAAGGGAATTATAATACATGCAATACAAATCCCAAATAAAACCCTACATTTGTCTACTTTGTTATAATGTCATGGTTTCCACAACCCTAGTTGTGGGTTTAATTTATCAAACTTATAAGAATTAAAATATAAATCATAGTGTAAGTCATGTTTAAATCACTTACAAGGAAGAAATAATCAAAGTTTTGTATCACACGAATAAATGGAGAACAATAATTAGATTCAAACTCCACATGATAATCAAAATTGGTGGATTTTTAGCTACTATCCAGGCGTGTGTTTGAATGTAAAATCACTGGAAATTGATGTTTGTTGCCTGTTTTCGGTAACACCAAATGTGGGGATTAATATTGTCATAATAAAAATAAAACAAGGCTTATATAATAAATAAAATCTAATGCTAACTAATGTAGGAAAAACTATCCTAATCAAACTAGGAAACCTTAATTTTTTTGATGGCTCATGCTTTTCATGGAACTGACCACGATCCATGGTCAGTTTCACAATCAACTTGTCCTCTTCGTAGTGTGTTCCTTCAACTAGAAACTTTCCAAGAACATTTCCCCTTCATATAAATCTTCACGTCTCATGAAGAGGTCCACGAGTCATGAAAGGCATCATGAAGTTTGCCTTTGCGATTCCAAACTATCTAGGTTGCCTATGTGCACTTGACTAGTCGTACAACACACCACATGTCGTGAATGACTTCATGGTAGTTGCCTTTGGTTAAAAAATTATCTAGTGCTCAGGTGTACACTCCACGACTATTTTCACAAGTCGTACAACCCACCACGTATCGTGAAAGACTTATGGTGGTTGCCTTGATTTCACGCTGTTCAGGCTTCCTTTGGTGTGCCTCTTCAAGAGGTTCTTCACGCCTCTTCAAACACACCACGAGCCTTGGTGTGGATTATGGTGGATGCCTTTGTTCGACTACTTGGGACCTTCTCCTGGACAAAGCAGTTCACGGTCTTTCAAGTACACCACAGGCCCTAAACACCCTCATGGCATGCTTCCTTAAACATTTTAGGACTTTGTTGTGCTGTATGGTCCTCGAAACTTTAAGCATTACTTTACCCTATGATTGTGGCACCATGTGAGTCATATACATGTTCATGATCAATGTGCTAGTTCATACATGGCCATACAAGGCATTTTAATGTAAAATGACACATGGTTTCTTAGTTGCTTCTGAGATGACTTGACACTTACTCGTTATCAATAATCCTGTGATTTGTCAAAGTGTTTTAGCCATTCAATTGTGCCAAATGCTCATCATGGCTATTCTAAGTTCGTCCAAAAATGACTCCTTTCGAGCTCATGTCAATTTTGACTTCAAATTAGTCCAAAGTCCATCAATCCAATAAAATCTTCATTTTCCTACAAAATCAACATAAAACACATGTCAAACTAACAAATGTGCTTAAGAACTCACAATAATTCTATGTTTTCAATATCGTAAAAATTTTATTTTCATAACTTATCAAGAAGTAATGTCCGTGGACTACAACTCAATCATCTTTGCCCTCAAAGCAGCAAAATCATCTTTCAAAGCCATCAAATTAGCACCTGAGCCGCTCTTATCCTCAAGAGCCACCAAACAAGTGGTGATAAAACCCAACCTCGCCTCTTGCACCTCCACACTTACTGTGAGCCTATCTAACATAAAGTTTTCTCCTCAATGAGCTTTTGCTGCTTCTTCTCTATCATGACCCAAGCCTAGGGCCAAGGCGTAATACGATGAATAGGGAACTCGAAAGGACCCTAAACAATCCTCTTAAGCATACGTGGCACATCCTTGGTTGTGGAAGAATAATTAAAAATAACAAACACATAATTCTAGGGGACGAGACTTTGGACTCAAGCTATGGGGATGTTATAGGGAAGAGGATTAGCATGAACACATAGCAAATAATATCTAAGGGATGGGTAAGTATGACTCATGCTATGAGGAGAAATAGGGTCTTAGGGACTTCCATCTCAACAATACAACAATCATCAACACATAGAAGGGAATAAGGGACTAAGGGAAGTCTTTAATAATACATAGACATAATAAAAGATAAGCTCATAACGTACAAATCCATATCCAACAACACCTATAACAAAGAGTGGAATGGGGGACAAGACATCTCATGGGCTCATCCTCAAAAGATAAATATCCATAAATAGATAAGTCTTACTAAAGCATGAAAGTAAGTGGGTATTGTCTTCGAATGTGAAGGACTTACCGATAACAAATCTTCATTCAAACCTCTAGCCACGTGAAGGAGGATGAATAGGAGCTCCGGTCCCTACATGGTTAGATCATGTAGGCAAAACATATGTTTTAGTACTTGGAATGTACTAAGTATTCGGGGTGCAATGCAACAAAGAACATAAGCCATAATTAAAAAATATGTATAATAAAAATCAATGGATATAAGCTCAATATGACATGAATGTTCAATGCCTTAGCCAAAATATGCATGTGGAATCATCAAGTTACATAAAATATCATACATAGATGGAAGAGACCATAACTAACATGTAAGACCAAGTGAGCTACTACTTAGAATTCCGATATTCACTCCACACCGGAGAAGGAGTGGTCTACTTTGCCATGGTAAACCAAAAACTCACCTTATGGGAACTCCCCTATTTTGGAGAATGCTTCACAAATACGTTATGGGAACACCACCCTTTTCGGTTAATGTATGAGAGAATTCCTTACGGGAACTACACCCTTTTTGATTATTAATTAACATGCGTCATACGGGAACACCACCCTTTTTGGTCAATCATGCAACAAGAGCTATATGGATCCATTAGCTAATTCACAAACCTATGGTGGCAACTTAGTTAAGGGAAAATGGTTATCTACCAAGGTTCTCTCAGTGCTAGGTCACAATCCCAAAGAATACTCAAGTCATACTTATAGTTGCAATATGCAAAGTATCATAATATCATAATATTATCATAGAGTAGCTCATCAAAACCAAAGCTTCATAATATCAAGATAGGGTTTCATACATTCATAAATTTCACAATATTTTCATATCTCATGGCATGCATAATAACCCTTCAAATTTATAACATTTATAATTTACATGTCTTGACATAAAGCCTTCATCAACATAAGAAGCTTGGTACAAAACTTTAGTTAAACATAGTGGGTATGCATATATGTTCAAAATCATGCAAAAGTCAAGATTTAGGACATGAGGAGAGTAAATAAGATCTTTTTCAAATCATTCAAAGTAACCCACCTCAACAAAGTAAAACTTAGTTAGGGCTTCCTTAACCCTTATAAAAATCCATGAATTTCACATGGCATTTCAATGAAATTTAGTATACAAAGGTAGAATACCATAAATTACTTCATAAGACCATTATATAAAAGAGTTCACAAAACTTCCATAAATTTCCACGACTTGAAAATAAATGAGGACGAGGAATGGTAGATCTTTGTGGAGGAAAGGTTCGCACAAATCAAAACCCACAAACCTTGGTGTGATTGAAGATGAAAATCTTGTGGGAGAATGAAGAGAGCACGAAACCCTAGCTTGGACTCTTCTCTTGGAAGTCTTGAAGAACTTGGGATTATTTGGGAGGAGTTAGGCTTAGGTTATTGTTTGCGAACAAATTGGAATGAAGTTATTTAGGGTTGTATAAGGCTGGAAAGGGCTTAATTGGGGGCTAAAGTAACGTAGTTTAGGCTTAGAATATTAGGAAAAGTCAATTTACCCTTTTTAAAAATATGCCAGATAGGACCACGAGACCCCTATTACAGGTCATGGTCCATTCCACAGGTCATGAAAAGGGGTCTCATCAGTAACATTTTTGACCCTTAGAAACTCTCTCCGAATCTCAAACTATGACACGACTTACGACTAGTCAATCAAAGTACGAACCGTGCTTGTAAGTCATACTTCAAAAAACCATTTTTCCACCAAGTCTACCCTCCATTTCATGAGGATAAGATATGGCCCGTGGACCAACATACAACCCATATACCCCTTCGTGCAAACCAATGATACTTAGAAAATTTATAAATTCATCTCTTAGGCATTCCAAAATTCATATCTTAGGTACTTGTGGGGCCTTACAATATCTCCACCTTGGGAACATTCGTCCCCAAATGTGATAAAGGTAAGCTCTAAGGAATAGAACACATGCATCATATGCAAAAATATAACATGTACATCATGAAAATTTTCAAACCACGCTTCAAATAACATTTACAATGCACTCTCAAAATCACATAATCATGCATAGATGACATGAAAATGTCATGCAAGAATAGGGAGGCTCAAGTAGGAAAATCATAGTACCTTAAGCATGATTAGAATGGAAGAGATAGGGGTATTGATTCTTCATATTGGCTTCGACTATCCAAGTGGCGCTCTCAACTTGTTGGTTCCTCCAAAGGACTTTGATGGATGCTATGTCTTTATTTCTCAACCTCTTCACTTGCCTATTCAAGATTTCCACCAAAACTTCCTCATAAGTCAAATTCTCTTCAACATTCACCACCTCTAAAGGCACAATGGAATTTGGGTCTCCAACATACTTTCTCAACATAGAGACATGGAAGACTGGATGAAACATGCTCATCTCCATGGGCAACTTCAATTCTGATGTAACTTTATCAACACTTCTCAAGATTCGATAAGGCCCTACATACCTAGGGCTTAACTTCTATTTCTTACAAAAAGGAACTACACCCTTCATTGGCGAAACCTTCAAGTACACCCAATCATCAACTTTAAATTCAAGGTCTCTTCTTCTATTGTTGGTATAAGACTTTTACCGACTTTAAGCTATATTCAATCTTTCCCTTATCATCCTCACTTTCTCCAATGCTTCCACAACCAAATCTGGACCTAATAGAGCCATTTTCCTCACTTCAAACCACCCAACTAGGGATCTACAATGCCTACCATATAGAGCTTCAAAGGGAGACATTCCGATGCTATAGTGATAGCTATTGTTGTAAGCAAACTCAATAAGTGAAATATTCTCAATGCAACTGCCCTTAATCCCCAAGACATAAGCCCTAAGAATATCCTCAAGAGTTTGAATGGTTCTTTCAATTTGGCCATCCATTTGTGGGTGAATGCTGTGCTAAGCTTAAATTTAGTACCAAGGCCTCTTTGGAAAGACCTCCAAAAGTGCAAAGTGAATTAAGCATCGCGATCTGAACTAATAGCCAATGGAACCCCATGTAATCTATCCAACTCATTAATGTTAAACTTGGCATAAATTTCGGCACCATAAGTCATTTTCACCCGTAGAAAGTGAGCCGACTTTGTCATTCTATCAACAATAACCCAAATAGAATCAAAAGGCCTCCTAGTCTTAGGCAAACCAATTACAAAATCCATGTTGATTTCTTCCCACTTCCAAGTAGGAATCTCTATATCTTGTGCTAGGATAGCCCGCCTTTGATGTTTGGCTTTGACTTGATGGCAATTATGGCAACCGTCTACGAATATAGCAATATCTCTCTTCATACAACCCTACCAATAAACTTCCCTCAAATCCCTATACATCTTTGTAGAATTGGGGTGAATGGAATAAAATGAATTATGAGCCTCATTCAAGATGAACTCCCTCAAGCCATCGACATCGGGCACATATAACCTGCCTTGGTACCTAAGGACATCATCTTCCCCTTGGGAGAAAACTTGCACCTTGCCATTCTTCACCAAAGATTTTAATTCTAACAAAGCAAGGTCAAGGTTTTGTTTGGATTTGACCTCTTCCACCAAGGAAGACTTAGAACCATCTACAACCACCACATCTCAATTTTTGGCGTCATCCAACTAACTCCCAATCTATCCAACCGATGAACTTCTCTTGCTAATTCCTTCTTGCCATCATCAATATGAGTCATACTCTCTATGGACACTCTACTTAGAGTATCAACCACAACATTAGATTTTCCTAAAAGATAATGCACACTCATGCCATAATCTTTAAGGAGTTTCAACCACCTCTTTTGCCTTAAATTTAGATCTCTTTGGGTGAACACGTATTGGAGACTCTTATAGTCGGTGAACACGTCTACATGAACCCCATATAAATAGTGACACTATATATTTAAAGCAAATACCATGGCCTCTAACCCAAGATCATGGGTGGGATAATTATGCTCATGCACCTTTAGTTGCCTAGAAGCATAGGCAATAACCTTGCCACTTTGCATCAATACACACCCAAAATCGATTCTTGAAACATCAGAATAAACCACAAACCCTTTTAACCCTTCCAGTAGAGACAAAATAGGAGTGGATGTAAGCTTTCCTTTCAAAGTTTGAAAACTCCTTTCACACTCATCAATCCAAACAAATTCAGTCTTCTTTTGTGTTAACTTTGTCAAGGGAGAAGAAATTGAAGAAAAACCCTTAATAAATCTCTGGTAGTACCCCGCATGCCCAAGAAACTCCTAATATCTATTGGAGTCAAGGGACTAGGACAATTTCTTACTACCTCCATCTTTTTTGGATCCACTTTAATCCCATCACTCGAGACCACATTCCCTAGAAATACAACTTCTTCAACCAAAATTCACATTTGTCAAACTTGGCAAACAATCTTTCTTCCCTTAACGTTTGCAATACTACCCTCAAATGTTTCACATGCTCCTCTTCACTCCGAGAATAAATCAAAATATTATGAATGAATACCACCACAAACATGTCAAGGTAGGGTTTAAATACCCTATTCATGAGATCCATAAATATTGCTGGAGTATTAGTTAGGCCGAAAGACATCACCATAAATTCAAAGTGCCCGTATCTAGTTCAAAATGTCATTTTGGGAATATCCCACTCTTACCTGGACTGAAGGTCAATCTTTGTGAAGTGACTAGCCCCTTGAAGTTGATCGAATAGGTCATCTATCCTTGGCAAAAAATACTTGTTCTTGATGGTGACCTTGCTGAGTTGCCGATAATCGATGCATATTCTAAGTGAGCCATCTTTCTTTCTTACAAACAATATCGGGGCACCCCAATGTGACTTGCTAGGACTAATGAAACCCTTCTCCAATAGGTCTTTCAATTGATCCTTCAACTCCGCTGGGGCCATACGATAAGGGGGAATGAAAATGGGTTGGGTATCAGGGAGAAGGTCTATACCAAAATTTATCTCCCTTTTGGGGGAGACACTAGGAAGCTCATTAGGAAAAACATCAAGAAACTCATTAACCACCGAAACTGACTCAATAGGAGGGACTCTAAGCTCAACATCCCTAACCCTTACAAGATGGTATATGCAACCCTTACAAGATGGTATATGCAACCCTTAGAAATTAACTCCCGAGCCTTAAGAAAAGAGATGAACCTACCCTTAACCACCAAATCGTGACCTACCCACCAAAGGATAGGCTCATTAGGGAATTGGAACATAACCTTGAGGGTTCTACAATCAATAAAGGCATGAATTGCATGTAACCAATCCATCCCAAGAATGATGTTAAAATCTACCATGTCAAGTTGAACAAAATCACAAGGAAAACCTTTATGCAATATGGATACGGGAAAACCCCTATAGACTCTTGTAGCAATAATGGACTCACCGACAGGGGTAGACACTTCAGAGGTCTCACATAACAACTTGGGACACACATGAAGTCTATTAGCAATAAAAGGAGTAATGAAAGAGAGTGGCACCCAAATCCAATAAATCATATACATCAAAATTGTAGATCTTTAACATACCGATAACAACATTAGGTGCTTCATCCACCCCTTGCCTCCTTTAAAGAGCATAAAACTGGTTGTGATGTGGCGCACCTTCTTGTTGGCCACCTTGTGCCCTTTGATCACCATAAGCACTACGTCCTTAGGGACGACTATTTCTACCCTTTTTTGGACAATCCACAATCTTGTGGCCCATTGTTCCACACTTGAAGCAAGTACCCATATCTTTATAGCATCTGCCACCATGATTTTTATCACACCTTCCACACCTAGGGATAATTTGACAACCATTACCACTTTGAGCTCTAGGGTTGGGCACCCTATCATTAACAAACCTTTGGCCTTGAGCATTAGAGGACCCTTGACCTTGGAATTTGTGACCTTGTTGATAATGATCACCTTTAGTACCTTGAAATCTACCATCATAATGAGCCTTTTTGGACTCCCTACTCCTCCTCTTTCTAAGTTTTTCCCTTCAAGTTGCTCAGTATAAGTCATGAGCCAAGACAAGCCCATATCTCCTATGAGCATGGCGGTGCGACATTCTTCATCGATCAAGTCAGATACTCCCGACATAAACTTGTGCATTCTTGCTCTAGAATTAGTGACCAAGTGAGCAGCATACATTGAGAGGTTGTAGAATTTAAGGGGATACTCCCATAACACTTGTGCAACCTTGTTTGAAGTTCATAAACTCTATCATCTTTACCTCCCTTAGCTCCATGGAAAAGAAATGGTTGAAGAAGGCAACCTTGAATTCTTCCTAAGAAATAGGTTCTCTATTCACCCTCTCCCTCTTCTATTGAACAAACCACAATTGAGCAAGGCCCTTTAGTTGATAGGCCTCTAGTTACGCTTTCTACTCCGATCTTACCCCTATAATATTGAGAACTTTGTACACCTCACCGATGAATTCTTGGGGAAACTTTTTCTAACTTGGAGACATAGAGCACCGAAGGATTCATCCTCATAAAATCCCTCACTCTTGAAGCGGGTGTGGGAGCATAAGGAGCTTGAACTCTTTCGTTGGCCATGGACCTTGCCAGTAAGTGACCATATTTCAGTATTCGAGTGACTCCTCCTTCTTCTTGGGGAGCTTGTTGAGTCGAAGGGGTCGATTCACCCTCTGGAGTGGGAGATCTTTGTGTCGCTCTTCTTTAAGGCATGATTTAAAATAACAAAAGATCATCCATTAGGAATAGAAAGTCTCAATTAAACCCTAAAGCACGACATAGAATATGAAGAAGTGAATTATTCCTAAAATGCCTCATAGCTTCTTATTGGTAGTTATAGCACGCTTCACAACCATGAACAAGACTCTACGTGATGTGGTATATTGGATTTTCGAGGGCCATTTACAAACCTAGTGCTCTGATACCAAGTTTGTCATGACCCAAGCCTAGGGCCTAGGTGTACCATGGCAAATGGGAACTCGAAGGCACCCCAAACAAGCCTCTTAAGCATATGTGACATATCCTTGGTTGCAAAAGCATAATTAAAAATAACAAACATATAATTCTAGGTTAAACAGGAATTTGGACTCAAGCTATAGAGATGTTATAGGGAAGAGGATTAACATGAACATATAGCAAATAATATTTAAGGTACGGGTAAGTATGACTCACACTATGGGGAGAAATCTGGGCTTAGGATTTCTATCTCAACAATACAACAAGCATCAACACATAGAAGGGAATACAGGACAAAAGGAAGTCTTTAATAATACATAGACATAATAGGAGTCGAGCTCATAACATACAAATCCATATCCAACAGCACCTCTAAAAAAGAGTGGAATAGGGGCCAAGACATCGCCAGGCTCACCCTCAAAAGATAAATATTCATAAATAGACAAGTCTTAATAAAACATGAAAGTAAGTAGGTATTGTCCTTCGAATGTGAAGGACTCACCAATAGAAAAATTTTAATCAAACCACAATCTACGTAGATGAGGATGAATAGGAGCTCTGATCCCTGCATGGTTAGATTATTTAGGCAAAAAGTATGCGTTATTACTTGGAATATACTAAGTATGCGGGGTTCAATGCAACAAAGAACATAAGCCATAATTAAACAATATGCATAATCAAAATCAACGGATATAAGCTCAATGTGACATGAATGTTCAATGCCTTAGCAAGAATATGCGTGGGGAACCATCAAGTCACATAACATATCATACATAGATGGGAAAGGATCATAACTGACATGTAAGACCAAGTGAGCTACTACTTGGAATCTCGATGTTCACTCCACACCAGACAAAGAGTGGTCTACTTTGCCAAGGTAAACCAAACACTCACCTTGCGGGAAATCCCCCATTTCGGAGAATGCTTCACAAATACCTTACAGGAACACCACCCTTTTTGGTTAATGTATGAGAGAAGTCCTTATGGGAACTACACCCTTTTCGGTTATTAATTAGCATGTGCCATATGAGAATACCACCCTTTTTGGTCAATCATGCAACAAGAGCTATATGGATCCATTAGCTAATTCACAAACCTATGGTGGCAAGATAGTTAAGGGACAATGGTTATCTACCAAGGTCCTCTCAGTTCTAGGTCACAATGCCAAGGAATACTCAAGTCATACTTATAATTGTAAGATGCAAAGAATCATAATATCATAATATTATCATAGAGTAGCTCATCAAAACCAAAGCTTCATAATATCAAGATAGGGCTTCATATCATTCATAACTTTCACAATATTCTCATATCTCATAGCATGCATAATAGCCCTTCTAATTCATATCATTCATAATGTATATGTCTTGCCATAATGACTTTATCAACATAAGAAGCTTGGTACACAACTTTAGTTAAACATGGTGGGTATGTATATATGTTCAAAATCATGCAAAAGTTAAGATTTAGGACACGAGGAGAGTAAACAAGGTCCTTTTCAAATCATTCAAAGTAACCTACCTCAATAAAGTAAAACTTAGTTAGGACTTTCTTAACCCTTATAAAAATCCTTGAAGTTCACATGGAATTTCAATATAATATAGTATACAAAGGTAGAATACCATAAATTACTTTATAAGATCATCATATAAAAGAGTTCACAAAACTTCCATAAATTTCCATGACTTGAAAATAAATAAGGAAGAGAAATGGTAGAGCTTTGTGGAGGAAAGGTCCCCAAAAATCAAAACCCACATACCTTGGTGTTATTGGAGATGAAAATCTACTGTGAGAATGAAGAAAACCTGAAACCCTAGCTTGGACTCTTCTTTTGGAAGTCTTAAAGAACTTGAGAGTGTTTGAGAGGAGTTTGACTTAGGCTATTTTTTGAGAATGAATTGGAATGAAGTTGTTTAGGGTTGTATAAGGCTGGAAAGGTCTTAATTGGGGGCTAAAATGATGTGGCTTAGGCTTAGAAAAGTCAAATTTTCCCTTTCTAAATATTTGCTGGACAGGACCATGAGTCCCCGATTATGGGTCGTGGTATATTCCATGGGTTGTGAAAAAGGGTCTTGTCTGGTAACATTTTGGACCCTCAGAAACTTTCTCTGAATCTTAAAACCACGATATGACTTACAACCGGTCAATCAATGTATGAGCCATGCTAGTAACTCGTACTTCAAACTTCATAAAACTATTTTCGCACCAAGTCTACCCTCCATTCCACGAGCACAAACCTTTGCCCGTGGAACAACATATGACTCATACACTACTTTGGGCAAACCACTAATACTTAGAAAATTCTTGAATTTATCTCTTAGCACTTTTACACCTTTTAATATATGGGTCCTTGCATTCTCTTCCTCCAAAATATAAGCCAATGCCGCCGCAATGACCCTCTCAATCAGTGTCAAGATAGAAACCTCTACCCTCAAAGACCTAGTATCTACAAACTTGGCCAAATAGGTCAATTGAAAAATGGTAGTCTGGGTAATCAGAAGTCGAAAAGTAGGATACTATAAATGTGATAGCGTCTCTATAGGAGATGATGGGGTCGGAGCAAGAGAAGATGGGGTCAGAGTAATAGTAGGAGGCATACCTATATCATATGATAGTTCTGATGTACTAGCCTCCAACTGCTTAACATTAATAGACGGTGAAGAATTAACCTACTTCCTCTATGCCCTATCTTCTTCGTCCTTCTAGAATTTGGATTCAATCCTACGAATATCAACAAAAGTCGACGGAGTTCTCAATATTAATCTTTTGAGCAAAGCAAACACCAGCTTATCCACACAAAGTCGTAATCAATCCCAGGAATGGAAGGGATGTTTGTTGCTTCTTTGACCTCATTAAAATATCTGAGACAAAAATCCAGCCATGGTTTAACAACCTTTGATCCATGATATACCCCACCAAAACTACTTTGTGGTGTTGGAGGATGGACTCATTCTGGGATGACATAAGATTGTTGATGATGGAGCTAAACCAGTAACAAGCTAAAATATTTAATTCCTTCTTCTCAATTGTGTCCCCTTCCTCAAGCCACATGGGGGATGCATTGCTGATCCGTGGGGCCAACCACCCTTTTAAATCATCTAAGGTATTTATTTTCAATTTTATCCACCAAGTCATGACGTAGTCGGTAAGTGCATCCTAAAATATCATTAATCTACACCTTACTACAAGGGACAGGAACACCCAAACATCAATCATATCTACCGACTTATGAATAATTTTAACCTGACCTTTGCTCTTTAAAACTAGCCTAACATAGTCCTTATAAAATTCTTGAACCTAACTAAGGACATATGGATCTTGAGGTGTTATAATTCTCTGATACCCTTGGAACCATATCATCTCCCACACCTCGAGGTACCTATCAACAACCTCATCAATAGATAATCTTTTCTATTCAAGAATCATCAGCCTAACATCTTTTAATTGATTAGGATGCTGAGGAGCTATAGTTTCCTGAATGACTTGGGAAGTTTGAAGAATAGGATCCTGAACCACTTTTGACCTTTCCTTATTGCGGTAACATTTGGTAGTTTTCTCAGTCGGAGAGGATCATGGATGGGGGTTCTTGACTCCTCTTTCTCTCCTTTAAAATTCATCCATTCATTTGAAGTGACCCCTTTTCTTCACCTTCGAGGCCCTTATGTTCTTACACTTTTCTTTTGCCTTTAACCCGTACCTCTCTATGGGGTCTTGATTGCCTTTGTTGTTCAACTTCACTTTTGGCTAAGACTTCTTCACAAGCACCTCTAGACATAGCTCATCTAGAAACTGAGTGTTTTGTCACGGCATATTTGCAAAACATACATGAGAATAAAGCACACGAAAATGAGTGCAAAACAATATTAGAAAAATTCATTTCAGGCTTTGGTTAATTAGCCTGCCGAACATATTCGGCAGATCACCAAATGTATTCGGTGGTCTAACTGACTGTCATCCAATTTTAATAAAACTAACAACCCTAATTCTTATACACTTTGGTGACTAAATGCACAATTCAACGTACCACTGAATCACTTCGGTAGACTAAATGTTTATTGCCGAAGTTGACAAAATCTCCTATACTCAAACAAGTTAAACTCGATGATGCATATGTCTAAACGACGGTACGCCAAATTAATTCAATGAACAAAATGTCCATCGCCAAATATAACTGACATTCTATTTTGAAATTTCAAATTTCAAATAATTTACAATTAATACGAGGGTAACCTCACAATGCATGCCACACAAGCAATCAACGTAACACATTAATAAGCCCTAAGACTCTTAGATTTAACACATTTAGCATAAATTCAACCAAATGATAACTTTACCCTTAAGAAAGACATCATCTACTCTATCATCAGGCAAGTTCAAGTCGTTTAATCGAATATGGGCTACTTAGACTTCACCCAATATCTCAACACATACGATAAACCCATTGAACACCCAACAATCACAAAATTCAAACCCAAACATTAACATGAATAAACAAAATCCCATTTTTCAACAATGACCACTTAAAATTGACTCAAATTGTTCACATTTACAACAATGGGTATCAAGATGAACAATTATACACAAGGCTCATTATGAAAACAAGTTCAATTTAATCATGAGAACAAGTTAATCACAACCATGGTATTATACCTATTTGAGACACTGGGTTTCAAGACCAAGAAAAACCTCAATTAAACTCAACCCTATCAATCAAATACTACTCTTAGACTACAACCATAATAAGAATTCAAGCAATTAGAAGTTCAAAATCAAGTGGAATTCTAAGAGAGATAATAAAAAAGATACCAAGTGAGGATTAAAGCACAACGATAATGATTTTTACGAGTAGGTGATAAAATTGACACTCAAGAGCGATAGAAATGATGAAAAATTTGATCTAGTAGTGTGTGGATAGAAAAGGATGCAATAGGAAAAGAAGAAAATTCAAATTACATTGGATTTGTCTTTTTAAACCAAAAAGGTCGGTTAAGTGTGGTAATTTGACAATTCTAACTTATACCACCAAATACATTTAACGATGCATTGAATGTGTTGCTGACCATCAAAACTTACAAAACTCCCAAGATGGATTTTTATCAAAAAACATGGTCAAATTCCATTGCTAAAAAACATCGGTGATCCACCGAGTAAACACCTTTGACTGCCGAATTTCACAGCAAACCTTGGATAAAAAATTGACCCAAAAAAAGGTGAAAGTCGGGGTCGTCGAGTCACTTCTTCCATCTTTCTCTTACTTTGGGTCGTCAATTGTTCTCGTTCTAAATTCCAATTTTGCTCACCTGTACACTCAACACACATTATTCAAAATTACTAACACCTTAGGTTATTTCTCAAGAAACACCTTATTTAATGTCGTGGCATGAAGTGGAAAAATTCGTCAAGCCTTATTTAAATACAACACTTCAACCATCCATACGTTTGGTGGTTGTCAAAATATTTCTTCAATCATTGCCTATTCACCTTGAACCATTCTCCTTTCTTGTTTTCCCCCTATATGGCTCCATTCCCAAGCACTTGACAAACTCTAAAAGGTCCTGACTATCTAGACTTCAACTTTCTCGGGAATAATTACAATTTCAAATTGTATAGCAATACCAAATCACCAATTTGGAATTCACGTTGAAAGATCTTCATATCATGCCATCTTTTCATTTTTTGTAATGACTTTGTTGTTCATTTTTTAACTTATTTATACAAATTATTGTTTTTCCCTTTCATAAGTTATTTTGGACTTATTTTGAACTATCTGCATTGTTGGAACTGAAATCCAGTGTTTTAAAAGTGGAAAATATAAGTTTTGGCATTTTTGGAAGCTTAAGTTGTTAAAATAGTGAGTTTTTGTACCATTATGAGTTTCGAGTGTCGGATCAAAAATCCGTCAATTCCATCAGCTTTGAAATATTGAATCTAGTCTAGAAGAAGTTACAATACTAAATTCAGAGTTAGAATAATGTTTTTAGGCCCAAAGTTACATTTTTAGTTGTTTTAGAGCCAAAGTTTGACTTTGATCAACATTTAGAGTTCAGAAGTAGTTCTAGATGATGAAACTAACACTAGAAATAGTCTCATCCTAATTTTTGGAATTATCGAGGGTAATTTTGGTATTTGAGTTTTAAACTAGTTTATTTGAGTTTCATTGGTAACTATGTCGTGGAGACATCAAAATTGAATTTTGATTTTTTTGTTGAATCTGGATTGTTGTTTATAATATTTATACATGTCTAGTTTGTGAAATTTGAGTTTCAAATGACTTTCAAGGGTCCATTTTGAGTTTTGCTGTGAGTTGTGTGTTGTTGTTTCTGGTGCAACTACCTTCCTTCTCCGTGTTCGCGGAGAAGCCTCCGCGTTCGCAGAGGTGTTGGTGTTTCTCTACTCTGCATTTGCGGATAAGATCCCGCATTTGTGGACCTCAGTCTTGCATTTGCGGAGATCTTGGCCTTTAGTGCTCCATGTTCGCGGAGTACATTTTATACGTGAACAATATTAAATCTGAAACTCACCATTTTTATTCAATTTTCAAATATTTAAAGCTTTTAGGACAATTTGTTATGAAGATTTTTGGAGGATTCTTTTGTTATGTGTTTTATCATCATTTTTAGTATTTTTCATGACTTTTACCTTGAATTTTATGATTTTAAGTGTCAAAATTAGGGATTTTGGTCTATGATTTAGAAACTTTAATTGATGATTTCTCCTTCGATTTGAACTCAATTTTAGTGAAAGTTTCACCCACAAACTCCTTTTCTCGTGTAGATTAATAATTTCAAATCCAATTTTGGATTTGGGAACTTTGAATTTTAGCCATAATATTGACCATTTTGCCCCTAAGCCTAATTCATGCCAATAAAGGTATCAAAATTCATCTCTTGACATGCAGTATCTATTTTTGATAACGATTGATCAATTTGGTGATTTTTTAGAGGCTTGAGTTGATTGATAGCTTGTTCGAGTGCGGTTTCAACACTGAGGTAGGTTCAAATAACCTTTTTGAGACTAGATTTGAGTTGTTGGATATGTTCATATGATAATTATAAGATTTAGATTGATTCGTGAGTAATCGGATTGATATGAAGAGTTATGATGGAAATGTGATATCGATTATGTCGAAATTTGAGTAATTGATGATTTTATTGATAAATTGAGATGAAATCTTGAGAATTGAGATATGTTGAATATTATTGTGATAATCTGAGACTTGTGATACCATTTGGGAGAGTTATGCTGTAAATTGATGATAATTGTGATACAATTGAGAATTATGAACATATTTTGGGACTTGAAAAGTCCGGTTTCATTGACAGTCTAATTATTGATGAGAGGGTGATGATATGAGACTTATTGATGACATTGAGGTACTAGTTGATGCACTTGACATAGAATTTGTAATGTTATGGCTATTATGCATATCATTATGATGTCATATTACACACATATATATGTACTTGTATTGTGGCATTGATATTTACACATATCATATTGCATCTGTACCACTAAGACACTATGATATTTGAGACAGTCATGTTATGTTAGATCTATATACCGGCGACAGAGTTCGCTAAGGTATATTATAATTATTATTATACATCGTGATATCGTGACATTGGCATGCATATTATCTTATATTGCATCAACCCTGAGATAGATATATTACTTGATATCTCTTTATCATTGCAGAGTTCGGCGAGGTATCATCTGAGCCAGAGTCCATCGTGATACTAGAGACCTCTTTACCGATGCTAGAGTTCAAGAGGTGTCATCGACACCTACGACCTCGTGACACTTAAGAAATTTTATACATGGTCTGCGAGACCACCATGGGTAATACCTAGTAGCTTCAGCTCGGTAGATGTGTACACTGACGCTAGAATCTACCGTGATTCTATTCCATGCATTACATTCATACACTACATGTGCATTGCATCATTGACTATTATTACTATCTTATTTTACTCTTATATATGTTTATATTGTGCACTAATCCTTTCCTTGCAGTTGATAGGATTCTTCATTATTAGATACTTATTTTTTTTTGCTTACCCAATTGGTTGAACCTATTGGGTATATTTCGATGTACTCACCCCTACTTTGTTTCCTCCCTATATATCGAGCACAAGTACCCCAATAGGGTAGTTAATCTCATTCTACTAGAGTTATTCTCCATCTATCCTAAATCTTAGTAGTGAATCTCAGACTTTGAGTGACTGTGGATATTTTGAGATTTCTTTTATTATCAGACAATGTTATATCTTTTGTCTAGGACAATTGTATTTACTTATTTGAACTACTTTAGATGCTCTTGTACTCATGACTTTAGGTTTTGGGATTTCATATTAAGTTTTGTCAATTGCTTTACTTGTTTTTACTTTTTTTTAGTCGTGATCTAATTTTGGGTCATGATAAGTTTGGTATCAGAGCCCTGGGTTTGTTGGACTCATAGTCATGAATGGGGTCTCCTATAAAGTCTCATGGATCGGTATGTAAATGTCCATTTCGATCTTTGAGAGGCTACAGAACTTAATAACACAAACTTTCATGTCTTGCTTCTATTCATGCATTTCTTCATATCATATGTTTTGAAAGTGTCTAATCTTTTCCTTCTATGCAGATACCGATTACTAGATCTCGATGATCAGTCAGAGAGCCTAAGCCATCTAATATGGCTCTTACTCATGGTTGAGGTAGGGCTCGTGATAGGGTCAAGGGTCGAGGACTTGCTGGAGGGGCAGCTCCTCCCAAAGGGCGGACTGACTTGACTTCTCTAGAGCCTGAGTATGAGTCAAAAAGGTCTACAAACTCTATTACACCATCTTTAGCTCCTGATGCTACACCTTCAATTCAAGATTTACTTTTGTGAGTTTTATCTAAATTGGAGTCAGCACCTCTGACCCCAGTTATTATTGATGCTCTGACTTTTACAGTACCAGTTGGCCTTTCTATAACTCTAGCTGAGCCAACCATGATTCATGTGGGTCTTTTCTCAGTTCCAGCGGGTCCTCCCATGACTTCTATGATTTCACCTCAGATATCTCAATCGAGTTCTGGTTCATAGCTCTAAGGATTGGCTATTGCTCCGTCTATTACATTGCATAAAGTTTTGGTGCCCTCATCTTCTGCTACTCCTGTTATGTCCACACCTGAGCAGAATAGTTTTGAGCAGTTTGTATGGTTGGATCCCCCAAGATTTGATGGCACCCATGGTGATAGAGATTATGCTTTTTTATCAGAGTGTCAGGACAGACTATGTAATTTGGCCATCCTTGAGTGGCATGGAGTTGCTTATACCTCTTACCAATTCACCGACCTAGCTAAGGTGTGGTGGAGGTTAATTTTGGCTCGCTGACTTGTTGAATCTCCAGTCATGACATGGAAAATTTCACAGAGGTATTCTTGGAGAGGTTCGTACCATATAGCCTTCAGGACACTTTCCGGGATGAGTTTGACAAACTTTAGTAGGTTTTTATGTCAACTTTTGACTATGAGGCTAGATTTCATACATTATCAAGATATGACTTGTCCAACATCCCTATAGAGATTGAGAGGATTCGATGCTTTGCCAAGGGATTGGCGGGGTATCTTCAGGAGACCACAACTTCCTTGATTTTGGTTAGAGGCACTTTTCAGAGTGTAGTGGATCACACTAGTATGATAGAGCACATCAGGCATAAAGATAGGGTGGCAGGAAGAGGTTTCAACACGACTAGTTTAGTAGACCCTCACCACAAGATAGAGAGTTCCAGAGGCAAGGACATCAAGGCCGGTCAATCCATACAACTATCTTCGCAGTTGATAGTGCTGATAGATCCAAGCCTACTTAGACATGCCATGATAGTTCCGCTAGTGTAGCCAAGCATGGTGGCTTTTTAGGACAACCATCTTAGGGGAGAGAGGCCAGGGCTTGCTATAGTTGTGATGAGGTTGGGAATTTTGCTAGATATTATTCTTATTGTACATCTTCCATCCAAGATTTAGGATCTTAGAAAGCTCATCTAGCCCCAACACCAACACCAGGGGACACCTCAAAGGCTATGGGGGTGGTACTAGGCGAGGTCGTGGTATAATGAGAGGTGGTGCCCGTGAAGGCCCACAGGCTAGTGGTGGGCATAAAGTTTGCTATGATGTCCAAGATAGAGCTGAGGCAGAGGCCTATGATGTGGTTACCACATGTATGGTTCCAGTATGCCATCGGTTAGCTTCAATTTTATTTGATCTAGGCTTGACTTATTGATGTCGGTCAAGCGACACCTCCTTTTAAGGGTAAAACAGTCGTTGTCAAGTAAATAACCTAACCAAGGTTAGGGTCAAATCCTACAGGGGATATGGTAGACTCTAAAATAGTTCAATTGTAAAGTAGGATGATTAGCCTACTTATCACCCAAAAAGGGGGTTTTGCAGTTGAAAATAACAAATAACTGAGCTAATGCAAGTGTTGCATAACTAGTAGAAGAGCCAACTAGGTGATATGTTCCCCATGATTCTGTGACTCAATATTACCAGATAATTATGATCTTTTCCAGTGTATAGATATAGGACGATAAATTAAGTTTATCTAAACCTTTGATCCAGCGTAGAGGTAAATTTAACAATGAGATTTGATCAATCTTTGCAGTGTGACACTACTAAGCCTTACCTATTAGTCCCAGTACAACCTCCTCTTGATCCAGTTTGGTTGATTAGATGAGGACAACTCAATCAAATCCTGTTAATTATTCTCTTTTCCTATTTATTACCTTCTTGATCCAACAAGTAATACTAGGCGGGTTCAAACTTTAGCCTTCTGTTAAAAAAACATTTAGGGTAAAGAGAAATAATTAATATATTTGTATACACCTTCCACGAATCACAAATTATCCAATTTTACCTTGTTAGTTCTTCATGATTCCCGCAACCTTAGTTGTGGATTTAGCTAATAATAATTGGTGTAGATGCATTAATCATGATATAGAATAACATAATTTAGCACTTACACGAAGGAATTGATGCATAAGAAATCCAACTCTTTGATAGAAATCAAAATATGAATCAAGAACACAAAAGTTATTTTTCTCTCTCTAAAACTACTAAAAACTATAAACTGGTACGAACTCTCTGGAAACTTTATGAAAAATAACCTAAAAACATATTTTTAATATCTACAATACAAAACCAAATTGAAATAGGAAAACTGCATCGGGACACGCCACAGGAAAGTCTACGACTGATGTGCTACCGAAATGCAACACTTTTGATGCTTAAAACATGGAATTTTATGTGTTCTAAATGTGATGTTAGTAGGTTTGATCGTGTTTCTGTGTTTGTTTTGTAGGATTACAGTGTTGGCAATGTTTTGGGAAAAATGTGCTGAAGTTGTTGATTTTTGGTGATTTATAGAATCCTTTATGGGTCGTGGAGTAGTTCACGAGTCGTGGAAAGGGTCTCATATCAATTTTCTATGAGGGGTGCAAACTTGAAGTCAACTCTATGTGGATGATCCACAAGTCGTACAATGATATACAAGCCATAGAGTGATGGTTGTGCACTGAGGATCAAAAAGTGGAGAGGTACAGAAAAGCCATCAGACGAAACCTCCCATGGGCCATAAAATCCTACACATACCGTGGAATAGGTTTGTAGAAGCTAACTCCAAAACATTGCCAGAGTCCACAAAACCCTAATCTACGGGCTGTGAAGTGGGATAAGAGTCATAAAAGGCCTCGTGAAGCTTGTCGACACAGTTCTCCTTAGTCATTTTGGTTTTGTATTTTACATACTATAGATAGTTTTTTAGGTTATTTTTCATATAAGGAACCAACAATCACGTAGTTTTTGAACAATTTCTTAGAGGAAAAATATTTTGTGTTCTTTTACTGAAACTTGTCATTATAATTGAAGAGTTGGATTTTGTGTTCTCAATTTCATCTTTGTAAGTTCTTAATTATCTACATCATAATTTCTGCATTTATACTGATCATGCATAGCTAAATCCACAACTAGGGTTGTGGGAACCATGATGAACTAGCAAGGTAAAATCGGATAACGTGTAATTCTTGGAAGGTGTATTAGGGCGTATTAATTATTCTCTTTATTTAATTATTTTTTAACAGTGGCCAACGTTAGAACTTGCCTAGTATTACTTGCCGGATCAAGAAAGTAATGAATAGAAAAAGAGGTAATTAACAGGATTCAATTGAGATGTTCTCGTCTAATCAACTGAACCGGATCAAGGGGAGGTTATACTGGGACTAAAAGTAAGGGTTAGTATAGACACATCACAGAGACAAATCAAGTTCTTGGGTGAAATTTACCTATTTGCTAGATCAAAGACTTAGGTAAACCTAACTTACTGTCCTACACCTATACATCAAAAATGGATTGCATGTATCTGATAGCATCGAGTTAGGGATTCATGGGGATCACATCTCCCTAGTTAGCTCTTCTACTGATTGTTTATCTCTTGCATTAGTTTTGGATTAATACATTTCCTTTTACAAAACTCTCTTTTTCCTTAAGTAGGTTAATCAATCTCGAGTTGCATTGAATTAATTCTAGAGTCTGCCATATTCCCCGTGAGAACGATCCTAACATCGGTTAGGTTATATACTTGACGACCACTTTACCTAAAAAAGGAGGTGTGACTTGGGTGACAATAACGACTCATATTTTGTTCCATGGCTCATATGTTGAGGTTTCATAGACTTTAACTGCAACCTGTAGTTATCTTTTATGAGACCCATCTATGGGTTGTATAGGATTCTATGGCCTATGGAGGGTTTCATCTAATAAATTTTCAGAACTTCTCCACTTTCTGATCCTCAGGTCACGACTTCAACTCTTCAACTTGTGGATTGTTTTACGGCTCATCTGCATCACTCGTAGAATCTTATTCAAAAAATCATCCTTCATTGGAAATTGCTACGAACCCCCTCTTACGGCCCGTGGAATATTCCACAACCCATAAAGGAATCTGTAGATTATCAAAAACTACTATTTCAACACACTTTCCCCAAAAAACTATGCCAACCCTACAATACTACAAAACACACATAAAAACACATCACATCTACTAACTTAGCTTTGAGAACACACAAAATTCTAAGTTTTAAGCTTTGAAAGTGTTATATTTCGATAGAACATAAACACCCTCAACCTAAAATTATGGCTTGTACTCAGGTGACGGATTCAATCTATATAAGAAACATAGAGACACACAGACCTCAACCTAATGGCACAAATTTCATCAAACCCAAGCACAAATACCCACACCGCTTTCAAATACATATCAGGTAGGTAAGTAGACTAGTGTAGATTAATATACTCAACAGTGCAACTATGAAAAGTTATGCAAGTATAAATAAGCAACAGTCACTGACTTAATAAGGTATCAACAATGCAATACAAGTGCCCTCACAAAAAGAAGTCACATTTCCACTCAGGATGATATTTTTCAAATTTAATACTTGGGATTGCATAAGATCACTCACTCTCACAAAAGATATTCAAATACTGCGATCAATACCATTTGCTTGCCTCTATACTCAAGAATATGACCTTTGGCTGATTGGACTAGGATCACTCTAGGGCTTTCTAAGCTTGTAACGTAGGCTCAGGGGCTTTGGTGTGATATTTTAGGAACATAGTGACTAATGGCCCTCCTTGACACTAGGTGTTCTACACATTTTCTCTATCAACCTATCCTTTTTCTCATTCCCCCTTTTCCTCCCCTTTTAAAGACACTTTGGGTACCTTATTCTTATTTTTTTCGCCATGCCTTTATTTTTCAAAGTCTTTCTTTTTAGCACACTCATCAGGCACCTTTCTATTTTATTTTTCTTGCACCCCTTTTAAAATATTTTCTTCCCCTTTTCTGTATCACCAGTCCCCCCATTTTATGATTTTCCTCACACTAGCCACCCTCAACTTAGGCTTTAGGCCTGAGTTGAGGTGCACAATATCCATCCTCGGAACCAAGGCCACTTTTGGTAGCCACCCTCAACTTAGGTTTTTTACTTTAGTCGAGGTGCACAATGTTCAAGGAAGGACTAAGGCCAATTTTAGGATTTATCATTCATCAAGGTTAGGTTACTCAGGTATTTACAAAGAAGGCAGTTCATGTCATGCTCAAACATAGGGATCAAGGGATAAACTACACATTTGGTCAGTTATATAGGCTAAGTTAACTATAAGAGCAATGACCTAAGATCCTTTCCCAACCAACTAACCTATGGTCTAAGTTAGAGTAACAAGGCAAGTTCTGAATTGAAATACAATATAGGAATCATGCAATTTGAGCTCACTCACGCATGACACTGCTTACACAATTATGCCAAAATTTATCAGAACAAGTACTACCAAATAATCAAACATGCACAGTTGCTATCAAGACTAACTAATCATAATTTTTGATGGGTATCATTTATCAACAAAAACAAACATATGCCACAAATATCAATACTGTATGCTACTAGTACTACCTAAACATCCTAACCATGTCAGTTCATCAAAAAGTAAATATCCACAGGGAAAAAGAACACATGCAAGAAAACTCTTTGGAATAAAAAATGGGATAGTTATAGGCCAAGATTACTCAGACTTTGCTGAGGCCTATAACTAACCATACCTCATCGAAAAAATGTGCATTGTCCCCAATGCATACAAAATATCAAAAGTATAGAGCTAGAGTCAAAAGAAACATACCTGGGTGCCTAAATGCCTCTCTCTTCTTGAGGCTATCCACCCTCAACATCCCTGGTAGACTCCTCAACTGTAGGAGCATGTCTCGAGGGTCCAACACCCCTCATTCTCTCCAACTTACTAACTCGCCTAATCTTCTCATCCTGTATCGACTGTGATCACATTGTTGTCATAACCCATACTTGGTCAAAATTATAGTCATAAATATGTTTGGGACTTAGACCAAATCAAAATCTTCTTGAAAAACCATGATCATGCATGCAAATGCCATGAGTAACAATGCGAATAGCATGGATACTAGAATTCATACTTTAAATTTAAATCAAAAGGATTTCATAAGAGATTCAAGTTAAATCAACCTTCAAAACATCATTTAAATACTACCCAAGCATAGATCAAGAGTAAAGGGGACATACATAATTTGACCTTCATCAAAGCCATTGAAACCTCATATAATTCAAACTTAAATCAACTTTAAATCACCTAATTTCTACAGCCCATAACTCAATTCAATTATATACTTCAAAATTTAAAGAACCCAACATTAAAGAAATCTTAAAATCATAATTTAAAGAGGAGGATTCTTGGGTCTTC
>JBCEWC010004313.1:0-27619 GCA_038996855.1 Solanum aculeatissimum | reverse complement strand
GACATAAATCGACAAAAATATGGTTGAATTTCTCTTGGAAAATAATATTTCAAGGTAATTATATAAATTATAAATTTTTTACTACTTTGACTTGTTTCATTAATGTTTTAATTACTAATTGATTTATATATATATATATATATATATAATTTTATTTTTTTGGTCTAATATATATATATATATATATAAAAATTTTAAAAATATTATATAAAAGTTCGGTTCTTCGGTGCACCGAAGTTTTGAGACCCCTACACCGAACACCGAATCGAAGAGCCGAACTTTTGAAAAAATAACACTAAAATCGAACCGAAAAATCGAAGAACCGAAACCGAAGAACCAAATTAGTTTGGTTTGATTTTTTGGTTTTCCGGTATTTATGCCCACTTCTAGTTATTATTCGACTTATTAAATACGATAGTAATAAATAAATTTCACTTATGAAAGTAAGAAATAACAAAATCACTAAAGTCTATTATACAATATTTCCTAAAGTCTAAAAAGTCATCACATTAAAGACATCTAATCTCAAAATATCGAGTCTAGGAGTATCAAACATCAAAATAGATAAGTAAATTAATTTATATCCGAAGGTTAAGAATATCATGACATGACTAAGAGGATCCAACGCAATCTATTGAACCTAATGCATTGGAGATTGGCTTGAGTTGAGGGCGAGTCGAAGTCGATGGACCACTCACTGTACTCCAAAAAAGAAAAACAAAGAAAAATATAAGTAGGAATTAGTACCAAGCAACATGTACTGAGTAGGTATCAACGGTCGACTCAAAATAGAAAATAATATACATAAAACAAACCAATCACAACAACATATCAATCATCCAAATCACAATAATTAAATACATAAAAAACTTCATAAGTATACTCAATGACTGTCAATCGCTATTAAAAGTTTGTCTGTCTAAATATATCAAAACTTGGTTTATAATGTGATACCCAAATAAAATTATTAAAAACAAAACTAATTTGGTAATTAGAAACGACAGTCATCAAACCAAAACAAAATTATTTGTCTCTTATGTTAATCCATTTGTAATATGTAATAGCCTCTGATTATTGGCGATTGATTAACCATCATTATCCACAATACTTACCCCATTAAAAGAGCTAGAATATCCAGATTTTTTTTATTATATGCTATTATAAATTTTCAAATACACATAATTTTATAAAGATTCATTGATCAACAATTGTAGTAACTAGCTATTCTTTAATATAATTCTTTCACATGACATCAAAGTTTCTTCAAGTCGGCATGATTTATTATTTTTTGCAAAATTTTAGATGTGTAAGCTAGCTCAAAGGGGCGAGGATTGCCCAAGCCTAATAAGGAGTTCACTCATGCTCTCTGATACCAGGTAAAATTAGGTCTTTGACCTAGCTCAGATCCCAAAAGCTAGCTCAAAAAGAGGAGGATTGTTCAATCCTTACAAGGAGTTCACTCATCTCATTAACAATTAATACGGGACTTTTGTTATTCTTCAACAAAATGATTGATTTTTTTAAATTATAAATTGAGGTCCCAAGTCCTATCATCAAACCCCTACTTAAATTGACAACAAACTTAACCTATCAATAAGTGCAAAGATCTAATGGTTTGATTTGCCATTATGTGTTGGATTCTTTGTATAATTCTAACAGCATGTTCTTCTCCACTATTTAATAAGTAGATATTTGCATCATTACCAAAAAACAATGACACAAGTTCCAAAAATAAAAAAAGACAAACAAAAGACAAGAATTTAGTGTTTCGAGTCATTCAACAACAGTTGTTAGTATTCACTATTTAATGTGATTTACAACTTTAATTTATACAATAAATATGTCAGTTACAAATTAATAGTATTAATAAGGACACAAAGTATGCTAGGAAATTTTAAAATATATAAAAGGGGAATGAGAATATTATGTATAATGGTTGCAAGGTGTGTGTTCAAATTCCAACAAAGACCACTGCCTCCTCCTTTAATTTTTTTTCAATATTTTCATTTTTTATTTCATATTCGATGTTCGATGTATAATTTTGATTTATTAATAAATTTAGATTTGGAGTGTATAAAATTCTAAGAATTTTTCTCATCCACAAAACTCATATCCTTTAATTTTGAATGTGAAATCTTATATGTAACATTTTTATTTAAGAAGTTTTTCATCAAAAATATTCCTAAAATATAGAGAAATTGGCATTTGTAATTTGAAATGAAGGAAAAAACTACTATGATAATGAATAAAATTTGGGATGCAAACTCACTTAACTATTTTTAGATAGATATGTAGCTAAAAACTTGTTACATCTATCATGTCTACCATAAAAATAATATTGTAATTCATTATCCTACCCTAGTCAAGAAGAAGAAATAGCAAAACTAATGAAAAGAATTTAAAAAATATATAAATGCAATTTTCTTCTCAATATGTGTGAGGAGATTAGAAAATAGAGAATTGAATCCTTATCAATAGAGTAAAAGTTCAAGTAATCAATTAATTGGCTACTAAGATTTTTTTAATATGCGGCTATTTGAGCTTCTTATTTTTGAAAAAACCACCTAATTATTCAAATATTCCTACCACATTTACTAATTCTCCTTATAGTTTAAAATAATTACATATTGGCTCATTAATTAATACTTTCATATCAAATTTCAAGTCATATACACCTAGAAATATATACTTTAAAAAAAAATTAAAAGAAGATTTTTGGGCTTTAGATTGACTGGTTGTAGAAATGGGCTGCTCCTGGAAAACCTGGGGGTCATTTGCACTTTCCCCATTATTTTGTCCTAGTTTTTATTTATTTTTTTCAATGTAAAAAATAAGTCGAAAGACATAATTTTATATTATAGCATTACAATATCCCACAATTTACGTCTTGCATATTAAAAATTGATGCATCAATATGCATAAGTTCGATTGCTAAAGGCAAAATTTTAAAAAAAAAACTAAGCATCAAATAAAAACCTGCCTCATAATTGCCAAAAGATTCACCTACCTAGCCTTGATAGTTTTGCGATGATACTGGTTTATATTTATTGTATAATAAATACATATTTTAATTATATAGTGATACACATTAATTATACACTGCATATTGCTAGTAAAAACTCATAAAAGTAAAGATTATTTTTTATGGATATTTTTGGGGTGGGGTATAGATAAAAGTACACACATGTATTTTTCTTTGTTTTATTAAGTACTCACATGGTAATGGCCCGTCTTCCCACAATTTGCCACACTTTCCCCAATCTCATAAGCCAATCTTATCAAGACTCATGTTATTTTGATTTGGACAAATTTAACTTTAATTAATTAAAATAAATTTAATTGGAAGAATTAAACTTTAGATAGTCATGTCATGCTATAAGTTGGGACACTAATCCTTTGCAACCTTCTTTCTCAATATTCAATATGTATAGGTTCTTCCCTTGTAGTTCTAAAAAATTGACTTGACCTAAGTATATAATATGATTTTGAGGTTGGAATATGTAATTTAGTGTATGAAGTTATTATATGTTCCCATAAAGCTTGGGGAAAATAAATAATATTATAAATAGTTTATCTTAAAATAAATATTAATAATTAATTCTACTACTCGAAATTCATATTAATAATATTGATTTTTTTCCATATATAATTTCTTGAAAAGATTCTTTTGGAAATTTAAGTTACATTCCAACATTGAAATCGATATTATACTATTTAATATAATTTGGTTTGTTGGAGTAATATTTTTACTTATTGTTTATTCTAATCAATTAGTTTTATTAAATGCAATGAAAGGATAGGATATGTTAACTATCTTTTCATTCTCAATCAGATATTTTAGACTTAAAATGAAGTTACTTATGATAAGGAATGTCTCAATTCTACGATACAACATTTTGATTCATATTTAAATTAGTTAAGTTTCAAAAACAAGTAGTCACTACTCCATTTCAATTTAGTTTGTTTTAATCAGAACATCTCTTTACTTTGTTGATAATTATTTAATTCAAGCTTTCTACATGACATGTATAGAAAGACTATATGATTAGATGAGAGTTTAAAAGCACAATTATTTTTTTTTGAAAATTGGGGGTAGGAAAAGGAGAAATGGGGAGGGAATTATAATATGGGAAATCGAACTCTCATCAATAAAGTGAGAGTTCAGATAGTCAACCAATTGATCTATTAAGATTCTTTATTCAAAAGTCGTTTTTACTTTATTTAAAAGAGTCTTTTTTTTTTCTTCATTCAGTGTTCAATATCCAAGTCCCACTTAGAGGAAAGCGCCTATTCAAAACTCGAACTCTGATTAAGAAAAAAAAAAACTCATCCACTGTTCCATATCTTTTGACGGTGTTAAAAGAGTCTTTCTTGGAAGAAGCAATATAAATAGAAGAGAAGCAAAACCAAAAAGGTCATTACACCCACACCTCACCCATTAGCTAGCCACTTACCTTCCTTCCTCTCTCTAGTACCTATATATAGAATTCTATTACACACATAATTAGACCTTCTTTCTTTCTCTATACACATAATAATTAAAATAAATATTATTGACTGTTAGACAAGAGAAAGAAATAAAAGGAAGATCAAGATGGAAGAGATGATGAAACCTGCATGGTTAGAAGGATTAATGGCTGAGAATTTCTTTGTAGGGTGTGGCCTCCATCAGAATAGAAGAAAAAATGAGAAAAACATCTTCTGCTTAGAGTGTTGTCAAAGTTTTTGCCCTCACTGCCTTCCACAACATCACTCACATCCTCTTCTACAGGTTACACTTCAAATTTCGAGAGTCAATTAATTTTTAAATTCTTAATTATTACGTAAAGAATTTATGCTCTCGATTTAAGGATAAAGTTTAGAAATTTAAATCTTGAGATTTCAATTTTGTCTTATAAATTAAGTTTAAGATTGTATTTATATAGTTGTACTCATAAATCATAATTATGTATGTAACAAGGTTGATTTATAATATAATACTGTCTCAAAAATAATTGTTTTTCTTAATTATTGAAAAAAAAGTAGTTTTTAAAATAATAATTGTTACAGAAATCAACAAGTAATTCTTGTTCATTTTGAGGGTTTGGTACCTTTTATCTACTAGAGTAAGTAAGTTTTGGTTTCTAATTTTGCTATTTTCTTGAATTTGAATTTCATTTTCTGACAATAATAAATTTGATTTCTCAAAAATAGAATTAATTAGGGGAAATAACAACAAATTTAAATTATTTTTTTCCCTTCTCTTCATGTTTTTGTTTATGGGAGGTAGGGAGAGAGAGGGATGGGTGGGGACTGGCTGAAATTTGTGCATATACATTTGAATTTTCTACAATAAAGTATAATTGTGAAATTAAATAATTTCTTTTTTAATTATTATTTGTTAAATTAATAACAACATAAACACTAAATAATTACTATATACATGTTCCATCACTATCAAAAAATATGAAATTAGCTACTAAATTTATCAGTAATCTCTTGAATTTTTAATCTTAAAAATTTGGAGGGTTGCTACAAATTATATAGTTGAATTAAGTGGAATATAAGGGTAAATATTTGGTAGAATATCCAAGATTTATTTGTGTATTGTGTAGTCAATTACTAAAAGTAGTGTGTTTGGAAGCTAAAGTTGCAACTTTTTGGAGTAGTTTGGTTTCCAATTTTAGAAGATTTCTTTTTACTAATACCTAATTTTCCCCTGCAAAGGTTCCTTCCTCACCTGTTGCTTTCATAGACAGTTTTGACCCAATTCTCAAAATTATAGGATCTTTTTTTATTATTTTGTCTTTTTGCAAATTTTCACTTAATTTATTACTACTTCCCTTGGATTCAAACTTGGCTACTTTACCTTTTATTTTTTGGAGATTGGACAACCACATAATTATTGATGTAATATTCCTTAAATAAGAATTTTTACTTATGAAATTCAAAATATAAAAAAGTAATCAAATAAAGTCTGTCTTGTTATTTCTAATTATCTTTAAGAAAAAATTAATAACTATCTATGAATTGACAAAAAAAAAAGGTAGAAGAATTTCAAGAATAAATTATTACACTTGATATGATAGTTTAATTTGATTTTTTTTTCTATAACAGGTGAGAAGATATGTATACCAAGATGTCATAAGATTGGATGACCTTGAGAAGCTCATTGACTGTTCCTATATTCAGGTATTTTTATTATTGTTAATTAATGGCAATATATATTTGTTGAATTTAATTATCTCTTTTTAAAAAAGTTACTTCTTATATCTTATTTTGTGTGACACCATTTAACTTGACACAATATTTAAGAAAAAAAAATTTATGTTTTGAAACACTTTTTAAATATTTGTGTGGCTGATATTTATTTTCACTAAGGATAAAAAATAATTTTAAAATTAAATTATTTCTAATTATTATAAGATGACATTCTTTGTAGACGAACTAAAAAAAAGTGTCATATAAAATAGGACAAAGGGAGTATAATAATATATTACTATGAGATAATATATGTTATTCCTTGTTGTTTGTTTTACAGCCTTACACAATAAACAGTGCCAAAGTTATATTCTTGAACCAAAGAGCACAATCAAGGTCATGCAAGGCTTCTGGCAACTCTTGTTTCACTTGTGACAGAGTTCTTCAGCACCCCTTCAACTTTTGTTCCCTCTCTTGCAAGGTCCACCTTCTATTCCTTTTCTTTTTTTAACCCCTCACCCCCAAACAGGAAAAAAAATAGAGATAAATTCAGAATTTAAATTTGATAAACTCAATTATGAGTCGTTATAATATCACATGAAAAATCGAGAATCGATGAGATGGTATTCACCTGAACCCCTTCGACCAAACATAATATTGTATATATGATAGATTTTTTTGTGTTTATATATATATGTAAATTTTGAACTCCCTAACCAACATGCAAAATGTTAGCTCAATGGTCGAGGGAATTTAAAATGCACCGCAATATCTAGGGTTCATTTTCAAGAATTGTATTATTTTAATTTTATTGCGAGTTAAGATTGTGGACAATAAATTCTTATGATCGAGTCATGCATTGTAAAAACTTTAGCACATCAAACAATCATTTTTTTTAAAATTTCTGTCACTGTTACTAACTATTTGTTCGTTATTTTATATTGGATGAGAAATGTGGCTAAGCATGTCAAAAAAATAAGTGTGCAAATTACATTTTTAGCCTTGTAAACTCAAGAATTATGATGCAGGTTGATTTTATGGTGTATCAAGGTGAAGATCTATCAAACATCATCTACAGGTTTGATGATTCTGAGTTTGCACTGTCCCAATTTGAAGGACTCCACGTGGACACCTCCGATTTGATCGACGAGGAAAGCCAAATTACTCCTAACTCCATCTTAGAAGATCCATTAGAATGCAGAGGCTCATCTTGTTCAAATAACGTCATGGGCAATTCTGGTATTTCACACGATGGACGTATGGTCAAACATAAGAAAAAGGGCAGTGGTTTTTTTCCAGGCCTTGTGCTTTCATTGAGCAATAGGAGAAAGGGAGCCCCTCAAAGATCTCCTCTTTCTTGAAAATAATTAAATATCCTCAAATAATTAAGTAATATTTAGTACTTGTTGTAATATTATTAGCATTATTAGTTCTTTGGATTTGTGACTGTAATTTTATCATGTTTTTAGTGTCACTCTTAGGTTTTGGAATTTAATTACCTCCAAAAAATGATTCCATTGTGAGCCATAGGTTGATGTTTAGAGAGGTTTCTACTAGATATTTAAGCTCTCTAAGTATAGCCAATTTTGTACTTGGTACAATGGAACTTGAACAGATAAATATATAATTAGCTTCTAAATATTTTCTATTTGCAATTAATGATGTATATATTTTTAGGAAAATTTTGATATACCTGGTAGAATTTTTATCATGTGACTGAAATGTCACGAGTTCAAGTTATAAACACAATCTCTTTGCGTGATAAGATTGCATACAATAAATTTTGATAATCTGATGCTTCTCTGCATTCTACGCATAACGAGAGCTTAATTAGATATATAAACTCTATCGTTATAATTAGATTTATTTAAATATACCTGTATTCACTTACAATGAACCTTTTCGAGGGTAAAAATAACTATTTTCTCTGTTATACTTTAACCCCAATTATTAATGATGTTTGAAAGACAAGAGAATTTGCTGGAACTTCAGACAAAAAACATTTTTCTTAATTTCCCTCGTACTATTTTAATAAGGACCAAGGACCATTTTTCAAACTTTTAAGAGCAAAATTGAACATTTTCCTATTAAAGTTTGTTTAATTAAAATACTTTTATGAAAGAAAAACATTTGAATGCTTGATTTCATTATCAAGTTGCCGATAGAGTAATCATTACTCTTTTATTCCTAATTAAAAATTTTGAGTTCGAGAATTAAAAATGAAATTGTCTTTTTTACTCTCTAGGTATAAAACGAAGAATATTTTACACAAATGAGGATTTAATTTTTGAATTTCAATACAGATATCAAACGTAAGATGAGAAACAATCAAATTAAAAAATAAATAAGTAAATTTTACACGACACTTTTTAAAAATATTTTATCAGCTTTTATTTCAGACTATTAATTTAATTAATTTATTTTATTTTATTTTATTTTATTTTAAAATAGGCATTGGATGGGTACGACTCCAAAAGACAAAAAGCAGAACGCACATCTCGTTAGAATGAAAATTCATTCCACCCGTACAGTACTTTCCATTAAAAAATAAAACTAGTGTGCCTGTTCTTTCTTTTCAATTTTTTTATTTTTTATCGGTAAATTAGGAGTACCTCTGAGGTAGTAGTAAGGTCTGCATATATTCTATCATCCTTAGATCTTATTTGTGAAATTTTATTGAGTATATTATTATTGTTATATTGATAAATTAGGAGTACAACTTTTCACCAAGGTTATATAGACATGTCATGCAATTTTATCCCCTCTTATAATCATTTTTGTAGGAAAAGAAAAACAATTAGAAGGAAGCTAATCAATGTGCATATACAAGACAGGCAAATCAAGTTCAAATATACAATAAAATGTACAAGTAAGCTAATCAATGTGCATAAATTAAAGTTAATTGTTGAGTAAAAGTTACTATAGTTAGTCTATTAAATTATAAAGTTAGTAATCTAAAATTACTTGTTGAAGATTGGTTTATGAAATTCTACACCGTATATAGATTGTGAATTTACTCTCTTGAGCAAGAAGGCTTTTCACGATAAAATTTACATTATTTACTTTGTTATTTTTTTGTTAACATAAAGAACCTGATTCCTAAACTGAGTAGGTGGTATTAAATTGATATCTTTGTTGTGTTGTTTGTCTAAAAACAAATACTTTCTCCATCTCATTTCATTTCATCTGGTATTTTTTTTCGTCTGTTTAAAAAAGACTGTGACCTTACTAAAATTAAAAATAATCTAACTTAAATTATTATTTTTTACGCTTAATGAAATGATTTTCAACTACAAAAATACCTATGGATGATTTTAGATCATAAGTTTCAAAAATCTTTCTTTTTTTCTTAAATATTGTGTCAAGTCAAACAAGTGTCACATAATACGGGACGAAGGAAGTACCATCTTTCTATGATTAAATTTTTTTAAAATTTTAATTTTTTTAATTGTTGACGAAATAATTTATAGTGGTGCAAATATTTAGATTTGTTTAGACTTTAGACTAGAAATTTTAATTTTTTTTAAAGAAAATTATATTATATGAAATAATGCCTTAATCCAAAACAGTAAGCATCTAAGTAGGAATGGATAAGTAAAAGGATAAAAAAAAGATAGTATGAGGGAATTTGGAAGTGACAAATGGGAATGTGATAGAGAGTTGGTGGATATAAAGCCACATGTTAAGCTAGGTGTGGAGTATAGCATTTGATTAGGACCCTTCATTCACATGCTTGTCGTATGTTTTTCCTCTAATTATTGCACCAACCTAAGCTTCTTAGCCTACCTAAGTGGCATTCTAGGGAATTGACATCTGTCCATTCATGTTAATTTGTTAATCCCCCTATTTTGGTCAAAATCTCCCGTTCGAGTTCTAGATACGAAAAAAATCTTATAGGGAGCATCATCCTCGAATAAGTCTTGGATGAATGAATTATGTAATACACTATCTAAACTTAATTGAAGCTTCAATACAGATTTCAAATATCTAGTCAAAAATTCAAAAATAAAAATTCATCAAGTTGACATAAGAAAGGATGAATATTTTACTTCTCTTTCAAGAATTTTTTATTAATTGAGAGTTATTATTTGAATTCAGAATTAATTTGAGCCATAAATACACTAAAGTAACACAAATAGATCATAAGTCTAAAAGAGAATTAAAATGAGTTTAGTGTAAAAAAAAAAAATTACACTTTATCGTTTTTGCGACGTTTCTCAATATTGATTTGATGCATCATAAAAATTTATATAGTGTAAGTTTTTTTTACACTTTGTAAAGTGTAAATTTTTTTTACACTTTATAATTTTTGTAGCCTTTCTCATACAACTAAATTGATTTGACGTATCATAAAAACGTAACAAATTATTACGTTATATATGTTTGTGTTGTTTTATCCCCGACCTCTATTTAAAGATACTCAAACATGACATTTTTAATAACTATAATCCTCTGTTTTTTTTTTAATTTCAATCACAAATAATGTCTTATGAATCAAAAGTTAGAGTTTCAATCTATTGGGACAGTAAAATTATACATGAAAATATTATTCATTATAGTTGTCCTCCCAAACACAATGCTAAGTATCCACTTAATGTCCAATATCAAAAGTTTCTTTCATCAAATTATAGAAGAATGGGTGTGAATAGTACCGATTCTAATTTGATTCTAGTCGGAAAATATCTAACTTCATTTTTATCACAAGGACAAGTAAATTTTGGGGAATGGATTATCTATACTGACGAATCGTTGACCGATTTTTTGAAGGCTCCAACCGCCTATATAGATCAAATCAAGGTAATTGTGCTTGAAATCTATGTTAGGAAGGAGTCTAGAACTAGTCAACAACATTTTTCTCTATAATTCTGATGCAAAAACTGTAAAGTGGAAAAAAAAATTACACTTTACAAAGTGTAAAGAAAACTTACACTTCATAAAATTTTATGATGCATCAAATCAATATTGAGAAAGACTACAAAAATTATAAAGTGTAAAAAAAAATTACACTATACAAAGTGTAAAAAAAACTTACACTTTATAAAGTGTAAGATCGAGCAACGGCTCTGTTGTAAAAGTTTGATAAAGTATAAAAATTCTTACACTAAGCTTATTTTGATTCTCTTTTAGATTCATAGTCTATTGGTGTCACTTTAGTGTATTTATGGCTCAAATTGATTCTGAGTTCTTATTATTTCTTCAATTTTTCCAAACAACCCTTGTGTTATCTTCTTTCAAAGTTAATTGCAAATTTCTCACCGATAAAATTTTTTTCTTGAACCCAAGAAAAATTCGCAATCTTTATCATAGTCTCTTTCTTTTAAGTGAGCATTTTGTACGCACTGATTAAATCTCTCACTGTACAATTACTCGTAAACCACCCTTAAAACTTTATACTCTATTAATCTATTTTATTCCCCTAGATCATTAGGCAATTTTTTTTTTTCTATTATAAGTCACTTTTATTTTACAAAAACTCCCTCATATTTGCTTCATGTTCTACTAGATCACATTATCTTACCTAAAGATCTTATAAATTCTTTATTTATATTTACATCGTGTGGAGAGGTAAGATTCGTCGTACTTTGCTTTATTATTTAATACATATTTAATTTGATCCATTTTTAATATAGAATAGGAATAACTAATTTAAGAAATCAACTAGCATTATATTAAATAATACTGCCATCTATTTATTTATTTTTAATTGTAGAGAGATATCATGTGTGCAATTTATTCTCGTTAGCTTGTTGGATTACATGATATTTTTGTAAGATATTAGGAGTTTATAATAATCTCATCAAATATGTAATGCTACCTTATCATTGGAAATGTCAATTATTTCAAACATATTAATTTAATTCAAAGAAAATATTTAAGAAATTTGATATTATTATTACTTCTCAATCTTTATAGTAATTATCTTTTACGTCATTCAAATATACCTTTTTAATTATATTATTAAATTTGTGTATTTTTCTTATATTCACAATAGAATAATCAAAAATTAAATAGGAAAATTATAGAACGTCCATAATGAAAAAAAGACGAATCAAATTAAATTTATTTTGGTTCGAACTATATATATATATATTGATTTCCTATCCAGTATTTGGTGCTGACAGTGGAGTCCGATTAATCTGAATTTGCACCGAAAAGTCTCACATGGGGGGAGGTTAAAGCAGAGCTCAAATTACTCGGTTAAAGCAGAGCTCAAATTACTCGAGACATTGGTTAAGAATGAAGGAGTACTTATCAGTGCATCACAATCTTTATTAGTTATTGAATGAAATTTCTTCGAAAAGGAGAATATGAAAATAAAAAATGGGGGTGGGGTGGGGTGGGGTGGGGGTTGAAGAAATATTAGATGGGTAAATGGGCCTCCAAGTGATGAGCTCCATAACCTTGCCATACACATAATGCAGGATGCAGAAAAGCATATTATGGGCTTCAATGAGTATTCCAATGTACTAATCAAAGGTCACGTTTTGATTTACCTTCCTTAGACATATCATTAATGGGTCCAGAATTTAATTGATGGAGATCTTAATTGAAAATGCATGTTTTAAAATAGAAATCTTTTATTCTGTCCATTTTTATGTAAGGAAAAGATTAATTTGATACTCTCCATAAAAAAGTCCAAAATATTTGCTTTTTCCACATGTACAAATAAAATTTTGAGTAAGATATATTCTGAATTACGACCAATTGTGCATCATCATTTGGCCTCTTGAGCTTTTTGTCTAGGTAAAAACGAAACATCGGTCAGGGTATTTGAATTGACTTTTTTTAAGTAGATTATATGTTACAAGTTAAAAGTCATAAGTTGGAGACTTCCTTCTTTTGACTTTTTTTTTTTGGTACTTTTTAAGCTTTATAAAAGTATTTTAAAACTTTTTTTTGTGTTATCCAAACATTTTTAAAACTTAAAAAATATTTAAAAGTTAAAAAGTAAAAAATAAGTCAATTCAAACACCCACTTAATATATCTTACGAATTCAAACACTTCCACAAACAAAAGCATGATATTTAAATTAATTAGAAAAAAAAAGGGGGTGATATATTTACCAATTTAACATCTAGCCAAGTTAGAGTTGTGAACACAATCTATTCACAATTTTTAATACATAAACAAACACTCGTATTCATTTTTATTAACTTATCTTCACTATGTCAATTGAATATTATAACTTACAAAATGATCATTTAACAACTCAAGATTCTATTTGCACGTCAACATCGGGTGTCCACGAGATACAATGAGGATGTGTAAGAGCGTTTAGTTATCAGTTGAGATCAAATTCAGATATTTAGATATGTATTGATCGTTTGGTATGAAGGAAAAGAGCTAATAATTCTAGATAACATGTAGAATTGTTTTATTCAATGTTTGATTTGGGGTATTAATTAGTTTTGGGATTATTTATCAGATCAATTGTACTACAATCATGGACAAAGTTATATCTCCCATATATATAGTAGGATAATCAATCTCATGAGATAACTTTGTCTATCTTACTCCATTGCCAAACAAATCTCGAAAGTATGTTAGAATTCTTTCTTGCTATTTGAGGTCAAATTTAAATATTATTATGTCTTTACAATACTTTTGATGTGAGCAAATAGCTTTTGCTTTTTTCTTTAAATTCCATGCTCAATAAAATATCGTCACGCAAAATAAAGCAGATAATGTACATCAAATTTCTTCTATTATCTATGTAATTGATCCCCAAAAAGAGCGGTGGATGACCGTGATCCTTCACCATTAATCAAAATACTTGTATTCGCGTCATGCCATTATAAAAATTCTTGTAAGAAACATTTTACACTCTTTAATAAACCTTATACGACTCGAATACAAAGGATTGAGGTATTTCATCCTTAAATTATGACTTTATTGAAAGCGCTTTACACTGTTTAATAGGCCTTTTATAACTCGAATTGAAAGAATGATGTTGAATCCTTGAGATACATCACCCTTAATTTGAAGTATTGTACACACATAGCAAAAGACCTTGTAGAAAGTGTTTAGTAACTTGTTTTAGCAAGTGTTGTCTTACTTAAATCTAAATTAATGGAGTCAATAAGTGAAAGAAAAGATGAAAGGGATGGAAAAGGGGATTGGATAAATGTAAGGTGGAGGCAGAGCCAATGAAATTGTGAAGTGCTCTCAAATCAACATACACTTTGAAACTCTACTTGACACAATAACTGAGGAGTACTGATGCAGAGGGGCCTATGGGCAATGGGGACCATCCATCAAGCTATTATGCAGTTTTGGTCTGCAGCAGGTCTATTATATATCACTACTAGCCCTACTCACTAGAGATTGATCATATAGGTTAAACTCTTCTATTGCTTCACACTTTTGTACCCAATTGAGGATACTGTCCCAAAATATGACCTCATCTTTTCCCTAAAATGGTTTACACTTAGCTTTTAATTCATTACTCACTTCGTCTCATTTTATGTGATATTTTTTGACTTGACACGGTGTTTAAGGAAAAAAAAAAGAGTACTTTTGAACTTATGGTCTAAACTCATTTCATTAAAGATAAAAAGAGAATTTTAAGGTTAAATTATTTCCTATTAGAATAAGGTGATATTCTTTTTGGAACGGACAAAAAAAAAAGATATCACATAAAATAAACCAGAAGGAGTAATAAATTTCATCTAGATACCAAAATGACCGTCTGTTTCAATTGAGCATCACTTGAACACCTGATAAAATGTTTCAATTAAACATCTACGATTCAAATTTTGCAAATACTTCTATGCATATTTGTCTCTTCATCTCTATGAGATAGTGGTAAGCGTACATTTTATCCTCCTCAAACTCCACTTATGAAATTTTACTGGATATATTGTTGTTGTTGTTGTTCTACGCATGTCTATCACATAAATAAGTCAACTAATTAAAATATGTATAATACATAAATGTGTTCTTTAATTTGGTCTCTACAGACATATATGTCTTCTAACTTTAGATGTGCACAAATAGACACTTAAACTTATACAAATTTGAATAAGTAGGCACATATGTCTTATGTGATCATTTGCTTCCTAAATGTATTATGCCACGTAGAACACGTGTATCTACTTGTTCAATTTATATAAGTTTAAGTGTTTACTTATGCACGTCAAAAATTAGACGATAAAAATGTCAATTGATGCTAAGTTTAAGGACATTTTAATTGTTAATTATATATGCCATTAAATTATGTACTTATCTTCATTAATTATATATGATATTTGTCTCAATAAGCTGTAAAATCTTAAATTTGTTTCGATTAATGTTAATGTGTAAATTATCATCAAGTTTGTTCTTCCGCTCCTTACAACAAGATTAATTTATCTTTATTGACTCAATTCCTTGAATTGAATTATATACTTGATGACACCTTGATTAAGAGATAATACATAAACATGTTTTTTCACTTAGCGTTTGATATTCTTCAACGTTGTACCAAAAAGTAGACATTTAAATTTGTATAAAGTTGAATAAATAAACACATGAGTCTTACGTGTTGGGTATTTGGACGTGCAATTGCATATTGTAATTTGAAATAATGATAAGCAATTAGCTTTTGAACATGCGATTTCATTTCATTTACCCACAAGTTTATATTTTGTAAAATAAAATAAAAAAACTGCTACTATATATCTAAATAATCTTTTATAAGAAATCAAATGAATGATGAAATATTCACAGAATATGAACATGATGATATAAGTTTTAATGATATTGACCAACAATAACTCATATTAAGGAGCAGTATACAACAATTCTTGTGCAATGTTTTTTATTAAACTATAGTTTGATCAAACTATACTTTTATTATGATTTTTTGCTTATTTCGTAAGATTGTATAAAAAAATTGATAGTTTTCATAATTTATGGTATTTATATTTATGAACAAAGAATACAACTTAAAATTCAAATTACATGTCCAAACAAAACTTCAACTTCATCTCAAATGGCGAAAAACACCCTAAAACTATCATGATCGATGCATAATCATCTTACGACTAATAAATTAACGAAAATAAGAGTTTTTTTTTCCTATGAAAAGAATTACTTTTTAATCCCAACCACCATCTTTTTATGTCAAAGACACGAGTTCGATTCCCGTAAAGAATAGGTACTCATTACCGACCGTCTCCTTAGGGGTCGCAGTGACCAGACCCAGACATAAGTCTTATTAATTCTTAGTTTCTTAAGTTCATTTCTAATTAGACCAATAACAACAATAACATACCCAGTGTAATCCCACAAGTGAGGTATGCAGAGGATAGAATGTACGTAGAATTTATTGCTATCTCATAATGGTCGAGAAGTTATTTCTTGGGAACATAGTATTCAGGTAAGAACATAGTATTCACATGATATGTTTGTGTCCTTCTACACCACCAAATTCGAAATACAGAAAATATTTATGAAATCAATCAAATCCTAGATCTATGGTCAAACAAAGAAACTGAACATCTTTCTATAATTGAGTTTATACAAAAAATTATGGGACCCTTTTGAACCCAATAATTGCTTTCTTTCTAGGGTCCCAAATTTTTTTATGCCATTTCTTCTATTACTAACCTTGTTGGAGTGGACATGGTATAATCTGTCGGTATTGTATGCTATTAAAAGTTTTTGTTTGATAGTTTTAATTTTCAAAAGTACTATGTGTAATTCGATATTTTATGGTACGATAGATACTCGTTAATTATAATATTCCAAATTTTTTTATGTCATTTCTTCGATTACCAACCTTGTAGGAGTACTGAACATGGTACGATCTATCGATATTGTATGCTATTAGAAATTTTTGTTTGATAGTTTTAATTTTCAAAAGTAGTATGTATAATTTGATATTTTATGGTACGAGAAATCTTCGTTAAGCATAATATTATTTTTGACTGACAAATTCATATATGATAGAGAATTTTGATTTTGATTTTTCATGGAACATCTCAAATATATTATACTTAACACTTTACATATACAGTTCAGGAGAAAGTATACGCAATTATCTTCATTAATTAATTATACAAAAAAAGAACATTTCAATTAAAATGAGTAATTAAATCCTTATTTTCGATTCTTAAACTTATTTTTGAATTTCATTTCAATAAACAATTATTTCTAATTCACTCATAAAAACCCAATAATCTCCAGTGTGGAGCCACCCATGAGATGTACTTTGCACGGTATTTATTGTCATGTCTACTCATAAAAGCCCCTAATATTATCTTCTATTTCAAAGATATTGGGAAATAATTAAAAAATAAAATCTCAAAGATATTTGTTACTATCTCTGTCCCATATTATATGAGTATCTTTCTATAAATATTTGTCTCATATTATATGGGCACTTACTTAATTAGGATAGAATTAATTATTTTTTCCCCATTTTACCCCTACCATTAATTAGTGTATTAATGATTTTTTCTAATTCAATTTAATGTACATTGATATAAATAAAGGGTAAAATGGTAAAGTTCATTAGTGCATTAATAATTTCTTAATAATCGTGTAAAATAGAAAGTGCCCTTATAATATGGGCTAGAGGGAGTACTCTCTATTTTATTGTATATTACTTTTTAAAAAAATATGTACAATGCCAAAAAAATAATATAGTTTTCTATTTAGTAACAATTTAACTTTAAATATCTACTTTCACCCTTGATGGATAATTTCCAGCCATACAAATATCTATAACTTATTTTAGATCAGAAGATTTAAATTTTTTTTCTTGAATTTTGTGTCAAATCAAACAAACTCATATAAATTGGACGTAGTGAGTAGTAAGTAAAGGTATCTAAATGTGTTTTTTGTATATTTGGACTTTTTTAGGGGCATACTTTAAAGAAGAATTTTTGTATATAGCCACTCTAAAATATCTTAATTATACTACATAACTATAATTTGGGTAATTATGTTTTGTAACTATAGTTATAGCTGTATTTGTATAATTTGTGCAACATTTATATATATTTGTATAATTCGCTATACAATTCGTAGTTTTTGTATAGCGTTTTTATATTTCGCTATACAATTCGTGCACAACGTTTGTATAATTTGCTATACAATTCACAGTATTTGTATATTTCGCTATACAATTTGATCCGTGCACAATTTTTGAAAATAATCGCGCACAATGTTTGTATAAATCGCGTGAATTATACTAAACTCAAACTGTAATTACAGCTAGATGTTTGTCGCGAGCCATAATTAATTCAAACTATATTTATGTTAGCTAATTAACTAGTATATGTTTGTTTATCCACATATTTTTTTCTGATTTAAATGATAATATTTGTCTAAAATTAAATGAGGGATATTTTTGCTTCTTGGATACTCCCTTTGTTTATTTTTAATTGTCAAATTTTAACTTGACATACTTATTAATAAAACACTATTGATATAATAAGTTTACCATGCATTTTACATTAATTGATAGAGTCTCATACATATTTATTCATTATATTTTTCAAGAAATTAAAGATACAATAAAAAAGAAAATTTATTCTATTTTAATTTGTCAAAAATGACAAGTACAACAACATCATATCCAGTGAAATCACATAACTGATGTCTGAGGATGATAAAATATACGCAGACCGAGTGAACGGGATGGACTATTATCTTGAAGCCATGGTTTGTAAGGGATTTGGGGGGCAGTCCTATGATGCTGGTATTAGGGGAGTAGCTGTAAAAAATTTCACAGCTAGGTGTATTTGATTCAAGTTTCCAATGATTAACATGTCTGCTGGAACATGAAAAAGCAACGTCCCTATTCATTCCTCATTATATTTGAAAATTTTGTTTGGTCTCTCATTAAATGTATATGATTTTTTTTTTACTTTATAAAAATAAATTTGAATTTTTTCTTAATTGTGTGAGTGGCAAAAGGAGAATAATTTGGAGGGACATGGCTAATACCTTGTGTATTTATGTGATGATGGTACTTTTTTATACGATGAAAGTAGAAGTATTAAGAATATCTTTGAATTTGATGCAAGTTATTAGTTTTATTTTTAGACTATTGATAATTTTAAAAATATTTCTCTACTTGACTAACTAAACTAAAAGACACTTCTGATCTATCACAGCAAGAATTTAGGGATGTACTTCACTTATGTTGAAAGGTCAAAAGTGTTTTTAAATTTAGTTGGTCAAGTAGAGAGTTTTTTTTTAATACTATCAATAATTAGGAGATGAAATTAAGAATTCATACCAAATTTAGAGGTGTTTTTAATAATTTTTTTCGTAACGAATGAAATGGAACTTTTATGAAAATAAAAATAAAAACAGAAGAGTAAATATCTATTGTCTCATCTATGTCATACTTAGCAGCTTTTGCAGCTGGCAAATGGCTTCTCTTCCATTTTTTTCTTTTGGCTTCTCTTTGGCGGCTTCTTCTGCAGCTAGGGTCTTTTTTGACATAGACCACAAATTCATTTCAGTAATTCTAGATAAAAATTAATTTAATTTAGTGTTTTGACAGTAAATTCTGAAAATTTATTTGGTCATCAAGATATTTATATTCTCAAAAATTGTCTTGTATCAATTTTGATTTTTTGAGACTTTTACTTATAAGATTTTTAATTTTTTTTAAGTAAAATAAATATTCAAACAAAATTTTAAATTTTAAAACCACAACAGTAGAAATTCAAAAAAAAAAAAATTGAATCAAAATTTATGATCAATCGATAGCTAAACTATAGACAAATTTCAAGAAAGATGTGAAAAATAGTATTTTTCAATTGTTCATGAACTATCTGAAATATAGTAACTTTGCCATGCGCTTTTGTTTTTAAAAAAAAATTCATCTTATGTCCGAAATTTGCACTGAAATTTCGATTACAATCAAATCGTGCACTACAGGACCCGTTTGGAAGTAGCTTCTGGTCTAATCTTATTTACTCTCAAAACAACTAATTGCTAATGATATTATTGATCCACAAGTGTAATTAGGGCAAATCGGAAGCCCTGTCGCATGCAACTTGTATAATCGGGGATCATTTAGTGGGATGTATAAAAATAATGTTAAATATGATGTATAAGTAATGCTGATTATTAATTAGTTATGTTTGCATTACTAGTTATGTTGAAAGCCTGAAATTATTTCTTTATGTGATGGTTAATTTGGTGTATTAAAAATAACATGCATTGCAATAATTTCAAAAGTAGATATTTGTTTACAAAGATACGTTAAAAAGATTTTGGAAGCAATTGTGTCCTTAACCATATTAATGTATACTTTAGAAATGATGCTTCCAAATAAAATATTAATAATATACCAAATTAATACATACTTTTTCTTTTCTAATACAATCTACCAAACGACTTTCAACTCATGTGGCTGGTTAAGAGATGCAATGGTGATAACCTCATTACTAAAGATAAAGTTTTCCCAAAATGGTGTTTCTCTTTTGCTTATTTAAAATAATAATAAAGTAAAATTTGAAATATAATAAAGTATAATAATTGATATGAAATTAGATGTTAAAATCGTTATTTCTATTGAAAAAAAAAATCCCTTCATTTCATTGATGCTCTCACTTGACTAAGGTTAAGTAGAGGGAGCAACAATGGAATAAGGCAAAATAAAGTATATGAAATAGTCAAAGTACGTATATGTTGCTTGATATGTAATAATCCATCTTAAGATGAGAAGTCTCATATCGATAAAATACATGAGAGATGTTGGGTATATAAGTAAATAAACCTTACCTACTACTAATGCGTTTTAAAGTCATGCGAGCCTAGGTGCAAAGCGAACAATATCTCTAGCGAACTGAATCGTTATATGATATTACGAGAAAATTACACTGAGTGCCCCAAAAATAAATTGATCTTTATTTTTTTACCTCAGTAAGAAAAGTGTTACAAAAATACCAATTTTTCAATTTTAAGTTGACCAAATTACTTTTCTGCCCTTTCCTTTCTTGCCATGAGGCATAAGTAGGTGTTGTCTCAAAGGCAAGAGTTATACATAACTCAGAACTTATACTGAGCACAATAGTGCAACATCTTGCCCATGGAGCATAAGTTACTCTTGTTGTTGTCTCTAAGTCAAGTGTTTTAGTGTATGTAATCAATTATAATTACATTCAACAGCGTAAGATCTTGCCTATTAGGCAGAGTTATTTTTTTTAAACTTATACAAATTGTTTGTTAGATCCATAATTAAAATAAGAAATTTCTTTTTTGATAAATGTTTTTTTCAATAAATAATTCAAAGACAAGAGTTATAACATGTTCAATAAGTTATACTTACATTCAAAGGTGCAAGATCTTGTCCATCAGACATAAACAAGTATTGTCTCAAAGGCAAGATTTACAACGTATCTCAGAAATTATACTTAGCACAATAGTGTAACATCTTACCCATGAGACATAAATTACTCTTGTTGTTGCGTCTAAGTCAAGGGAAAATCTTGCTTATAAGACAGAAGTTAATTTTATGAAATAGTTGAACAGTAATTTTGTCTCAAAATAAATTTTTAAAGAAATTGGGGGCATTTTTACAAAGCTTCCCTTATTGGGGATATTTTATCAACACCATCGACTAAAAAGGATATGTGTGAACTTTTCTCTGACATTACTATAACTATTAGAAAAGATAGATTGATATTTTGCGACTCGCTTATACTTTTCTACCATTAAATTAAATCTTGAACTAGGTCCACCACAATTTTTTCCCCTTTGTGAGACTTTCATGGGTGTACATATTTGTTTTATTTTTTGGACTCCAACACTCCTTTAACCCCCTTACTAACAAGTAAAATAAAATTGATGAGCAGCATCCTTATCTTCTATATCTATAAGGGGCCCTTCTTTGTTTTGTACAATTTGCATTTTCTAGTAACTAAAAAAACATGAGAAAATGTGAACTAGAATGGACCCAATATTCAGACCTATGATTGTCCAAAAACCCCTTTGACCAAATTTTAACTTTACCCCTATCCTTTATTGACCCTACATGTATACCTAGCTCTATAACTCTACTTTGTTTTCATAGGGTTTTTCAATACCAATAGACACAGTTATCTTTTCACTGAAATAGGGAGGGTAGCTAATGTTAGTTGAAGTATCCTATGGAGTATGGACTATGATGTTTGTTACAAGTGATGATGGGACAGTAGAAGCATCAAAGTGGACTATGCTTTATCACCTTACTTCAAATTGGTTTTGTGAATTGCTAGCTCAAACCATATGAGAACCTTTTTTTCTTTTCACCACTAAAAATTGTGATGCCATCTTTCTATTTAATTAGGAATCTCCACTTTAAACTCTATGAATAAAAGATTCTAATAGAAAATATTTAGCTAATCCATATTCAATGTAAATTCCGATAATCAGGTCCTAAGTAGATACTAGGGGCATATCAAACGAGCAAATTGAATTGAAATTGAGAATGTTAAAATGAGTTGAAATAGAAATTTAGTTGAGTTATGATCCACCCAAATTTTCTTTGGATTCAAATGAGCTAAAATTCAAATTAGGTCATGATTGCTCAATTTCAATAATTTTAATAAATTATTATTTTATTTTTTATAACCACAATTTGAATTTCAACTTAAGAAAATAAAGATAAAAAGTTACAAATAAATAGATAAATTATAAAAAAATATATAAAATATAATTTTGAATTGAGATTAAACTCAATTCAACCTATACAATTTTGAATGGATTGAACAGATTACCTATATTTGGGCTCAGTTCGACACCTTGGCAAATACCATACACCAACTAATAAGCAAAACAAATTATATTTTGGCTTCAGTGTGGCCAACTATTCTTGAAAAAAAAAATACTATCAAGGGGTTGTTTTGTTCATGATATAAGATGAAAAATTCCAAGATTAAGTTTAAGATGTATTTATTTGACTGAAAGTATAACTAATGTAAAGATAAATTTAAACAACTTTCACGACTATTGTTGTTTTATCCCACTTGTGAGATGAAATAGTCCAAAGATTGCACACATGAATTTAATTTGGAAAAAGAATTGGAGATGTGGGATACAACACATAATTCTTTCAAAATACGAGCAGAGGAAATTTAGCACTTTTACGCGTTACCTAAAAGATAACTACAAATAACTTATTTTAAAATAGGTGAGTCACAACCCGATAGATAAAGCAAGAAACCTACTACAATATGAGGCTATCACAGGTAATGTTATATTCTTTGACGAAAAGAAACAACGGTACTCAGCAGTGGATAACATTACATTTAAGCATATTTAAAGTTGAAGAAACTATAAAAGAGCAAAATGTAAGAATTACTGTTTGAAGAAGCAGAAGAGCGGATGGATATCAACTTCTAACCAGACGTGAAATGTTGGAAGGTTAAAGTATCATTTGTAGAGCTCTTCCATGGTATCCTTCAACCGTTGGACATCAGCACCGATAACTTCAGATGTTTTTTTTCCATTTTGAAAGAAGTGCAATGTAGGCTGCATACAATGAATAGTTTCAGTTTATACATGGGGATTGACTACAGATAAACCATGTATCAACATTACAGTTAAACAATCTGATCATGAACTAATATACATCATCATAACCATCAACTTTATTTAAATTCAAAACCTTATGGGACCAGGAGTAAGCTCTCAGTCACTAGTGATGTCTTATCTTTCTTCGATTCAGATTATTCCCCTTTGATGAATATCGCATCATCAGTAATTTCGACCATGAATATCTTTCTTTGATTCAGGTGAGAACACTGATGAAATACCTAATCTTCTCTACTAAATTTTAGAAAAATGGATAAATCATCCTTGTCCGTGAGGGAGGTAGTTAACTGGTGGACGTCTGGAGAGACCTGTCTAACCAAGGATCACCTGCTATTCCTGACAGTGTATGAACCTAAATAACCAAGACATGATCTTCTAGAGGATCGAATTCACTAAGATTCCCTGTTTGTTTTCAAAGCAAAACACCTTAATTTCGAAAAACATGCCTCGAACCTCTACTATATTACTTTTTTTTTGGTGATAAGGTACAAGATCAGAGTATGTTACTGGAAAATCCAATTTTAGAAGTTATGAGAATCTTATCTTTTCATTTTTTCCAGAGATTTTCTGTGCTAATTTGACCATAGCTTCTTTTTCTCTTATATATGACAATGGTGGTTGGGTTAGCTTGCATGCACACGAATCCACCGAACAGTCTGTTACAACCCACAAGCACAGGTGAAAGGTGAGAACCTACTTACAAGGTTTAGACTATAATGGGCTCATGGCCAGTCTTGTAGCTGGGGTTTGAACCTAGGTATTAACAGTATCATGAATTTGCAAAAAATGGAAAACAGTGAACTAGGATTTTATAATAAGTTATAATTATGAAGTTAAACTGCTTGATCATGATGTTCTTTAAATTAATTTCATCCCTTTGCATATTCATGTGTCTGCTTTCAGAAAAGATGGAGAAGAATTGACGTTTACCACTGAGTGAATGTTCAACTTGCTCAATGCATTTCCAAGCCCCTCCTGCATGTGGAAACATGCTGAGCATACAAGTGGCTAAGATTAATTGAATGCAAGTGGATCAACCACTAAACTGGAGAAACAAAATGCACCAAGAGAGTCTTAAGGAATTACAGAAATTAATCCCCAAGGAATTTTTGAAACTAATGGCTAAAAATTAACAAAATTAAGCATCATAAGATATTACCAAAAAGTGTTCGAACTAGAACACGCAGCATACTTCATCTTTCATCAAAAGTCAAACCCACAAATTTAAGAAATTAGACATGATGTTCTTTCTCTCAATCTACCTTTTTGTCAAATTGAAAGTATAAATTCATCACTTGCTATATGCAGCTGATAAACTCATGTCCAAATTAAACATATTAAGAGTATTTCAATTGTTACCTGCAGACAATCTCATAATGTCCAAGCTAAACGTATTAAAAGTACATCAATTGTTACCGGCATACAAACTCATAAATGTCCAACCAGAACATATAAACATACCCAAGGGAAAGGTATAGCTCCAAGATACGTCAATTATTCAAACGAAGAACACTCTCTTTTCCTTCAAGTGAAAGTTTTTAATATACAAATGACGGGCATTATTCAGCAATTCAACGCGCCAGCACATCAAAATAAAATCAACATTCACAAGAATAAGACCTGGAGCCAATCGTTTGACTGATGGCATTATAAACAAGAAGCAGAACCTAGGATTTACAACATATATCCTACAGTGCCAATTACAGGTTCCATCTCAGGGGGGATTTCTGACATCAAATAAGATCAGGTAGACATGACTTACTGCAGGCTATGAGCCTACAACTTTAATGACTTAGATATGCTACAGATCATCATTAAGGTCACTAAAGCCACCCTAACTTTCAAATATTATCCTGGAATTCAATGCAACCAAGGCACCAACCAAAAAAGAGCTGTTTTTGCCAATAACACCAGTAGTTTAGGAATTCCATTTTAACTTGTCCAAGAAAAAGGGTTTCCTCCTGTTTGGTTTAAACAGTTGATTTTTCCCACTGTCTAATGTTGTATAATCATGATCCATGGTTGGCACAATTTAAAGAAACTAGATGTTAAGCCAAAGCCATATGCAACTTCATATCAATTTCAGAAATGTCAATTATCTATTTCACATAATCAGGTATAAAGACCAATCCCAGAGTTATGTATATTCGTTTCTTTTCCTTATTTTTAGATTTCTATTACTACTACTTGTTTCGCCCCAATATCTGATTATCTTGTTGTTTCTGCTTACTGCTATTGCCTCTTTTGCACTGATTGTTCAGCTGGGGGGTAAGGTCTACGGCTCCCTCCCCAGACCCCACGTGTGGGATTACACTAGGTTTGTTGTTGTTGTAGGAATCAAGACCTATTTTTATCTGAGATCATAGTATCATATACAGACATCTAATTTTAGGCTTTTACCATGGACAGGATCAAAAAGGATAATAAACAAAATTTGACAGGTACAAAGAGCAGACAAATGAAGGATTCCTTGTGAATCACATTATTAAGAATCTAACATAACTTGATAACTATGAACCATCCAAGTCCTGGTATTAATTTTTTTTTTTTTAATAATTATTTTTATCCAATTCCAATGTATTTTCTCAATATATGAGACATAACAGAAGATTCACCAAAAGACTCAAAACCATGGAATAACTGTACGTGACATATGTATCAAAGCAAAGCAACACTCAATTAACTGAAATTTGGACAGTCAATGTGTCAAGATTAGCTAATGGATATCAACTAAATATTTCAGGCCACCCAGTGATTATAGTGAGACCAAATACAACTAGTTACACTTGTTGTATATCAAGAAGTGAAGAATAGTAATCCCGCTGCTAAACAGAAATCTGAAAGGACAGAGAGGAACACGTTGGAATTGAAGAGATTGACATTCATTGGGTTATGAAGGAATAGGAATAGTTGTCTAGTAACTTCAAACTGCAGGAGAGCTAGGCACCTTACTGAATAAAAAGGTGATAGTTGTGATTCTAGATCCGATATATAACAGAGAAGAGGTTATGCTTGTTTGAAACGAGAGTAGGAACTACAACAGTTATCAGCATATCTATGATCATAGAGGCAACAAAATCGAGTGAAAACAAGAATCCATGGATATTGAATATTCATTTGCCAGTTGGGATGCAGCGGCAAATGAGTATGCTTTTGGTTAGAGATTTAGTTGTCGATAACAATTGAAACAGTACTGATGATCTGGATAATCACAGTACCAACAATCTGGAGTCTCAAGGCACTGTTGCGTGTTGTTATCTGGCAAACAAATGACTACACTACTGTGTAGACGATCCGATATTGTCCTTCAGTATATAGATACATCTTAGTGGTCTGATGTAGCTTCCTTTTGTATATGACCACCAAAAAAAAATTTCAACTTATCCAGGGAGGGGCAATTGGCATGTATCAGCACCCCAGAAGAGTAGCTTCCATGGCGCACTAATAAGATTTCCTGAAAGGAATCTAAGATATATTACACCAGGAAGATGCTTTTTTACCTTGTCAATGTCAATTTTATATGTTGTCACATGAGGATATTTCTCACTCAATTGGCCAATCACAGGAGATAACAGTCTACCTGAAAAAAGAATGGAGCAAAGAAGTAAATAGTTAATAGCACCCAGGAGATGCTTTTCTAGTAAAGTTATTTACTTAACTAAAAAAAAGCTAATAGAAAAGCAAAGTGTTGTTTTCTTCAGTTTTCATAGCTTTGACTTGATGTACAATGAGCGATCTTCATGGAATCGTAAATGAAGCTGTTAGAATAGGAATAGGTAAATCCAATCCTACTTAGAATAGGAATAGGAATAACAATAATATATAGAATCCTATTTGAAAAAGGATTGTATTATAATATCCTAGTTGGAAAAGGAGTCTAATATAGTATCTATAAATAGGGTCTCAATGTAATAA
>JBCEWC010004312.1:0-27632 GCA_038996855.1 Solanum aculeatissimum | reverse complement strand
ATTAAATAATTAAAATCAATTAAAGTTCAAAATTAAACTAATTAAAGTCTTAATAATTTTAAAATAAAAGTAATTATAAAAAATAATTCATTTAACATCGCCAAAAAAGTAATTTAAATTATTTAAAAATTATCAACATAAAAAACATTAATTTTTAGAAGTGTTGGGCCAAAATTGGGTGTCAACAATAGGCTTCATACCTCTAGTTATAGCTTGAAGTTCATGCATAACATGCCATGTGTGATATAAATATTGAATGTATATAGTAGGCCATAGCAAGAATTTAGTTAATCTTGGCTCATTAGCACACTTATTCTCATAACATCATAATCACTATCGTAGCATATACACATGACTCGTGGGATCTTATATGTCTTTTGAATAAGTTTGAGAACTTAACTCTTAAAATGTTCATAAGGAGCTTAAGGTTCTTCACATAATTCCTATACTTATTTCCTTGCTAATTAGTAAAGGAAAGTATTTTTAAAAAATCAAGTGCCTTAGTAGTTTAAATAGGAGTGTTATATTTGAGATTATTGGAAAACAACATGTTACCTTTTTAGTTCTTCAAATTCAATTTTTAGCGAGGAAGGATGACTAATTATGACTACTATATTCCCTTCACAATCTGTCTGTATTTTTAGTGACACCACACAAGAAGAGTGACACCTCAAACACATGGACAGGTAGATAGAAAAATCGATAAATTGATATATAGGTATTAAATGTCCATTTTAAGTGAACAAATGGAATATCAACTTAATATCATCATGAAAATTATTCAGCTTCAATCCCAATGCCTTTTTCAAAAGGTCTCTCTAGCAATAAAATGGTGAAATATCATATTTGACATTTTGGAAATTTCTCAGATTTCGTGCTAAAAGGAGGGACAAAGTTTAGCCATAACATGCCTCTCCAACAAACGTCCAATTGCCCAAAGTTTCTTCATGAATGTTGTTCCTTACATATCAAGATTCAAACCACTATATATATAAAGCTTATACACACCTATAAATAGTTCATAATTGAGCATTAATCAATAGATTTGCGATATAACATTTACATGAGGAAACATCTGTGGAAACTTCGTAAAAACGATCATAAAAGAGCCCCACGATTATTACCTGAACAAACCATCTATAATCCTAGAATATCCAACAAGAACACCCAATTTATACCTTCCAAAAATAATTCCTAACACAACTAATAGGAGAGAAAAATAATTGCAAAGCATAAGGTACGGGGGCAAATGTTAATGGTAAAAATGCAATAAAATACCTAAAGCACTCAAAGACCTTATGGGAGCATTCTATTCAGTTTCTTAACTATTTTGGAATGAAAATATAATGTTTGGAGCTATAAAATGTCAGATTTTCTGACTTATAAGTGGGCTTGACTCGACCTAATTAGCAACCCAGTTTTCTGCTTGGATAGTCCACAGTAAAATAGTCACAAATTTTTATTTCGAAGTTAGATTGACACGTGATTTTGTGAATTACAAACTAGACTCGTAGATCTTCAATATTATAGGTCATGGATCCTCTAAATCATTATATTTTGGAAGATATGGTCTAAGACATTTGATCCAAATTTAAGAATGGTTTCTTGAAAAAGCTTATGGTAACTTTACCCAACCTTTATCTTGCAACTTTCTTGACTCCAAAACTTAACATACGACCATTGTGCTATTAAAATACCCCTTAACAATCTATTTTTAGAAAATTATACACTTTTAGTCCTATCTTAAAGGTGAAACTTAATTTAAACCTCCCAAAAAGGGTGAGGTGCTACTCGTGTCATTTCTTTAATCCCAAATATATGCTTAGGGAATTCCTTTGACTTAAAACTTTAAATCCTTGATATTACCATATGCTGAGGCATATAAGTTGGCTGGACCACCGAAGCTGAATGGTCTGCCACATAATTATCAAAATCCTAGGGCTGCTCCAGTACCTAAGGAGGGGGAAACTCACCCCTAGCCGGTACCTGTGGTACACCTTAGACAATGGTCTGAAGCATGTCCATCATCCCTTGAAGTGTGCCCTGAAGAGTAACTTGATCCTTGAACTCTGGAGGAGCTTGGTGCTGCTTATGCTCAACTGGAGGCTCAGATGAAATGCCTCTATCATAATCCCTCGTAGGAGCTATACCACGGGAACATCCTTGACCCCTATCTCAAGCTCTGGCTCTACCTATACCTCTTCCTTGAGTTGGGGCCTCAATAGTAACCTCACAAGATAGCTCCTCAACTGTACCCATAGATAAAGATTTGGTCTTGGCCATCTGCCAAAAGAATACACATTATTCAACAACCCCACAACAACCACACATGAGGAATTGATAGAACAAAAAGAAAATTTCCTGATGGTCCCTATAGAGCTATGATACCAAATTATTTGACTTATACACATGTGAGACCTATGAACCTAGAGCTATGATATCAAATTGTCATGACCCAAAAATGAATGTGATGACACTTTTCTAACCCACCAAGATAAGTAAGCATAAATCTGCTCAATTCAAAATATATATTTAACTAAAAGTGGAAGAGATCAAGTATAAAGATAGGACAAGCACTAGAATAACAAGTCTAAAATCATCCCAAGACTGGTGTCACATGTACAAGCCTCTAAATAACAACGCTCAAAGAAAATACAAGTCTCAAATGTGTAGTCCTCAAATAGAACAAAACAAGATAATGAATTCAAGAGGATCTACCAAAGAAACAAGCAACTACTTCTCAAGTAATCCCAAAGCTCGATCCAAACACTGGAAGAAATCTAATAAGATAGACCGGGATCACAACCTACAAAATATGTAGCAAGGGGTGAACACCAAACAAAAGGTACTCAGCAAGAAGATCTAAACACAAGAAAAACATATATAACAAAAGACTTCTTCCACACCAACCACTTACCACTGAACTACACGTCTGTGCTCAGAAAAGTTCCAACACAACAACAATATAGAAATACATCTATATATCAATAACTCTCAACCATTGCCACATGATATAGATCATATATACAACAATGTTTCAATATATAGCTTGGTCATACAACAAATATCTTCAGATAATTCAGATGCTCAACAAATACATAACTAGCATAATCATCTCATAATCCAATATTAATAACCGAGTCAAGTCATAATCACAAGGTAAAATGATATGATATATAGTGAGATGAAATGATGTGAATGCAATGTCAAGTATCATGATGCATGTCTATCTTATGATACACATTCACTGATATAATTAGTTCGGAAGTCATAGGGGACATATTTATCTATGTACCTACCCCAGAGCGTGAGGCGCCCAACCCCAATATAATCAGTGATACATGCCACAGCTCGTGTGGCCCATCCCTTAATATTTTATCTGTGACATTCCACAACTCATATGGCTCGTCCTCTATTTCTCATTTGTATTATATGTTGCAACTTGTATGGCTTATCCCTTATTTCTTATTAATATTTCATCAATAGTACTCAGTCACAAAGCACATCAAGAACATATATATGTGATGCAATAATGAGGAGTGCATGCAAGAGTCAACTTCACAATAAATACATCACCTCCAGTCAAATATCATGATAATAAGGCATAATGACGAGTCTGTTTCAAGCTTCTAATCAATTCTTTAATCAACAAATGAAACTCAACAACAATATTTCCAATGCCAACCATTATCAATCATAATAAGATCCACAATTCACATTTCATGTGACAAGAGATTCTTAATATCGAAACATAAGTCAACACATATAAATATCAATATTTCACTTTCAAGTCACAGGTAAATTTCACAATTCGACCACATTCTCACAGCTTGCCAAGTACAAAACAATCAACAACAATCTACCAATCATTTTTAGCCACAAGCATAGAAAATATAGTGTTCAAGTAAGCTTAACAAGGTTTAGAAATCCACTTGCCTTAACTAGTAGTCAAATCAAGCAAATACCGGAGCTTTTTCACTTGAATTTGTAGCCAAAATGTCACAATCTAATCAAATGTAGATTCTCAATCTCAATACGAAGTCAGTGACACCAAAATCAAGCAATTCGAGTGAAGAGGATAAAATGATAAAAAAAATTCCATGTCAGAAAAAAGTCCCCGATATCTGAAAATTAGTATATGAAATTATTCCCCACGTAATAAGAATTTCAACAGTGAAAATCATTTAAAACACGACATTAAAATTAATTCATAATCCCAATTTTTCAATCAAAATTTCATATCTAGAAAAACCCCAATTTCTCCTATAAAAAGTCTCCAATTTCAAGTTAAAATCATAAATTAATTAATTAAAAATAAAAAAAATGGAGTAGAAATTAGTTACCCAATAGTCTTGCCTTGAAAAACCTTGGAGAAATCCTCTAAAATCGATCTTGAAATAATATGAAGGGTTGAAAATTATGGAACCCGTCACTTTTAACATTTAAAACTATTCAGGAAAATTTGTACTCTGCGAATGTGGGAAGTATCAACGAACATGGAGCACATACGCCTGGCAAACCTGCGCGAATGCGGAGAATTGATCCGTGAACTCGCAGTGCACCAAAACTGGCCTCTGTGAACGCAGATAGAGGCTCCATGAATATGTAGGTTGCTCTTGACTCCGCGCTTACGCTTAGCACATACCCCTACTCAGGAGGTTTTGAGGAGGTCGTACTAAGTATTTAAACCTAACATGGTTAGGATCGATCCCACGAGGAATATGGTAGACCCCGGATTAGCACACTTTCTGTAACTTGACTAGATATACTTTAATATCTCCCAGAAACAGAGAAAATACAAATGACTAAAATGAAAAAAAGGGATTTGCAATAAAGGCAAATTCTAAACTACAATAGCAGATTGTTTGTAACTAGTAGAGAAACTAACTAGGGTGACGTGTTCCTCATGACTTCCTAACTAAGTATTTTTGGATACTCACTATTCTTGTTTGGTGTGTAGGTGTAGGACAGTAAGTTAGGTCCTCCTAATTCCTTGATCGGGCATCTAGGTATATTTCATCACATTACTAGATCGGGCTCTATGATGTGGCATTACTAACCCTTACTTTTTATGCTAGACCAAAATTACTACCCCTAGTAGCCTGATTAGTTGAGAAATAGTCAACCAACCTCTGTTAATTACTTCTTTTCCTATTCGTCACCTCCTGGATCGGGCAGGTGATATTAGGCGCGTTTTAACGTAGGCCTCCGTTAAAATTCAGTTAAATTGAAAAAGTTAATTAATACATCCTAAACACCATTCAAGAAATTTCAAGTAATTCGATTTTATCTTAGCTAGTTCGTCATGGTTCCCACAACCCTAGTTGTGAACTTAGCCACCCATCCTTGTTGTTTGATAAAAAATCATGTAAGAAGAGTACATAATTTTGCCAGCACATCAACACCCTCAACTTAAAATTGTTGCTTATCCTCAAGCGAGGGACTCAATCTAATTAAGCAGCACAGAGACATAAAAATCAATCGAATGGCACAAAATATATCAAAACCTCCATAGATACCTAATTCTTCTCAAAACACATATCGGTTAGCTATCTAGTGAACCAATGCAGACTATTAATTTCAAGTAGTGCAACTATGACAAGCCATGCAATCACAAATAAGCTACTTATCACTAAATTAGTCACGCATAATAATGCAATGCAAGTGCCCTCACAGAAAGAAGTCCCTTCAACACTCTAGGTGATATTTTTCAGTTTAAATTTGGTGGAACTGTATCAAAACAGTCACTCTCAAAAAATATATTCAACTATTGTACGTAATACCATATGTTTGCCCCTATACTCTAGACTTATGACCTGTTGACTGGTTGAGCTAGGATCACTTTAGGACTTTTCAAGCTTGTAATGTAGGCTCAGGGGGCTTTGGAATGATTATCTGGTTACATGGTGACTACGACCCTCCTTGACACTGCATTATTTACCACTTTCGCACTACCAACCTATCACTGTTCTTTTCTTCTCCCCTTCTCCTATTTTTCACCTGTCTAAGGGTACATTTTTCTTCTTTTTAGCACTTTTTCCTTACTCATGTACACAATTTCAAACTTTGGAAAATTGATCATTTGTTTTGCACACCTTTTATTCTTTTTCTTCCCTTCTTCGTATCACTAAGCATTTTCCTTCTTTTTACGTCTTTCCCTTATACCAACCACCCTCAACTTAGGCTTTTAACCTAAGTTGAGGTACACGATATCTCATCTATGAACCAAGGCCACTTGTTGGGTAGCCACCCTCAAGTTAGGCTTTTAGCCTAAGTTGATGTTCACAGTGTTCAAGGAAAGACCAGGGCCAAACTTGACATTTGCCATTTATTAAGGCTCGGGCTGTTAGGTGTTTACAAAGAATAGGGTCGATGGTAGGCTCAAAATAGGGATCAAGGGATACTCAACTTCTTTGGTTGGCTAGTTAAGCTAAGTGGGCTTAATTAGAACAATGGCTAAGATCCTCTCCTAACCAACTAACCTAAAGTCTAAATCCTGAGTAACAGGACAAGTTTTGAATTGTAGTACAATAGAGAATCATGCAATTACGCTCACTCGCTCATGGCGCTGCTTTACATGGTTACATAACTAATCAGATTATGGTTCTTATTAACACTATCAGGATAGTCTAATCATGCATGGTCACTGACAGACTAACAAAAGTTTGGTGGGTATCATCTTTACACAAAATTTTACTATGCCATAGATATCAATGTTAATGTACTACACATTGTACTTAAAACATTCTAAACATGCCGGTTCAACATAAAATAAAATCCATAGGGAAAGAACACAGGTAAGAAAACCCTTTGGATATAAAAAATTTGGGTAGTTATAGGCCAGGGCTACTCAAACTTCACTATGGTCGTATAACCACCTACACCCCATAAAAAAGAATGTGCATTGTCCTCAATGCACGAGAATAAAATATAAAGAGCTGGAGTCAAAAGAAACATACCTGGGTGCCTAAGCGCCTGTCTCCATTTCACTCTGTCCACCCTCTACAGACCTGGTGGACTCTTCAACGGTAGGGGCTACATGGGAGGAACTCGCAACTCTAAGCATCTGTCGTGCGCGCTCCTATCTGGCCTTCTTCTCTATTGAGGATCTGGCCACAACAATCTACAGCTCCTCTGCCTCTGTCCACTCAACACTAAGGTGCTCCGTATTTGCATCATTTGTGTGGGGCCACTTTCTGAGGGAAGTGTGTATGGGCTTCTCAGAGCGAACAAATCAACAATGGGTGTTGCAGCTGGTGTAGTGGATGGGAAACCTAATGGAGTAACCAATGCTACAACAATGTTAGCCCAGAGCTGTTGAACCTCCATCTGCATGGCCAATAAATCAATCAAATCCATTGTGCGGAGGCTCGTCTAGATTTGCTCCTCAAAAGCATCAATGGGGGCGTCCACCAGTGAGGGTCCCTCTATAATAGTAGTAGTGGTGAATGCCTTTATGTGGCTCTCCACCTCTGACACAAATTGGTGGACCCATGGCCTCAACTACTGTAGGAGCTGAGCCAACTGTGACTCAGTATGTGCCAGTCTATGTGCCAGTGCCTGGAATGCTACTACCTATACTAATGCGACGCCGACAGGTACTGATGAAGCAAATACAGACTCTGGGACAGCAACAGTCATAATAGTGGGCCTCCTTCCCTTAGTAGTCTCTGTCTGTGGGGGCCCCTCTGTGGTCTGTGCAACAACTGAACAAGATGGCTCAATCATGGGCACAGAGGCAGGTAAGTCTAGAAGTATGATTTGTGGCCTCGATGTCCTCCTCAAAGCAACTGGATTCTCATTGGCCTTGATCAGGCAGGCATCTAGTGTGCGCTACACAGTCAGTATAGCATCCTCGTGGTGCAAAACACAAACCCCTGCGATCATACATAATTTATGTACCAAGAATGGGAAGGGGATCATCATGGACCTCTTTTGGGACGCCTCATGTATATGCTCAATGATCAGTGCAGCCCAGTCGATAGCATAGCCAACCAAGATGCTGACTACTAAAAGATCTCTCTCTGGCATCAAAGTGTTGCCCGTGAGTGTAGGCTGGATCCTCGAGCGTACCACTACCCATCAAAATTTGGAAGGGAAACTGAGTGAAGCCTTGACAATAGGCTCCAAGGGTATGGCTACTCATATAGGGTCTGGTCCAAGTGCAACAATGTGGGTAGCCACCTATCGCATCAAATGGGCCCAGTGCTCTGGGTCCCTCATGACTCCCAAGTCACGCGCCTGCCCCACTCTGTGGTCGAACTCAGCTGTAGAATTGGGGTTCACAAACTTGGGTCCAAATAACATACGCTGAATGGTCTCCTCTAATAAGTCGATCACCCAACCTCGCACTCGAACCTCCTCAAGACTGGGTTTGCTGAGGGGTTTCTTCCCATTGGGAAGAGTGTTGTGTATCGTGGTGACATAGGAGACGTAGAACTCCCTCATCAATACCGGTGAGTACCTCCCTGCTGGTTGTGCCATCAATTGGAGTCTGTGTTGTACAATCGTGTCTTACAGCCCTGGGACACTATCGAGACCTCTGGTGACGATGCGGGACTCCTCCAGTATAGAATGTGCAGGACGACCATGCTCGTTATTCTTCATATCCTCCGTAAAAATAATCTACATGCTCTCCACGTACCACTTGTTGTTTGTTGCCTCTAGATAGGACTCAGGTGCACGAGGGCCGGAGGATGTGAGGATTATGAACCCTCTTCATAATCGGATCTGAACCCCCATTTGGAGGAGGTCATCTAAATGCTACTGCTATCCCGATCACCTTTCTCATCAGACTGGGGAGGTCAGACCACAATATCTGTGACAAAACATGCCTAGAAGATGCCTGAGTCTGGCATGGCTCTACATCGGAGTTTGACTTAATGCCAAGATCCTCTACAGAGCCACTAGCCTCAGAGGCATACTCCGAATAACTGTTCTAGTCTCGCAGCGGGCCTTCATAGCTTAAATCTCATCTCTTTCAGATGTAGGGGCTATAGTACCTGCCAGACACATAATCACGAAACTGGTTAGTTTCATGAATAACAATCAAGAACACAAGAAGATTTTAAAAATGAACTAGAAGGAATTTGGGTTTACGAGACCATCCTTACGAGTCATAGATTTCTCTATGGATCGTGGGGGATTTTGTAAGACAGTGTACAACTACTATTTGACATACTGGACTAGCATCCACGAGTCTTATTCATAAATCATAGTATGTTGTACGAGTCGTAGATAGAGTCGTGAAAGTAAGTCTTAACTCAGGTTAGACACTGACAACTCGTACAAGACCCATCTATAACTCTTGGATCAGTTCACGAGTCATGGAGGGTCTCATATAACGAGTTTGCAAGAAATAACTAACACTGGAGCCTTTCATAAGGGGCAATTCTGACTCGTGGATTGATCCACGAGTCATAGAAGATCCTCGTACATTTGGATAGTGTTACAATTTCCTTGAAAACTTCATCTACGAGTTGCCCCGATAAATTTTACCAGCTTCAATACATATACACACAAGGATTAATGCACCAATTTACAAATTTTACCTAGGTTATCAACCCTAAGCATGCCCGACCCCATCAAAATAGTTGACGATGCATTTTAATCATCTCGACCACCCATCATCTTGTGTACTACTACTGGGCCATGTATGTGCATTTTCAATTTAATTAACATGACCGAGAAGCCATTCTATTATATAATTTGACATTCCCACTCTTTCCAACATCAATTTTGACCTTAATCTAATATTTCCAATTCATGACAAACATATTAAGGTAAAATAATTGATTCTGACTCCAATAACCTATCCCCAACCCAAATCAATACTCAATAAATAATCATAATTCAATTAGGGCAAGGCGTAGGCATCGTAGGCTTACCGAATTAAACCATAATTAGGAAGAGATTGATGAGGAAGTAGAGTAAGGCTCAAAACCCTAGGAATAGTGGATCACCAGAATTTGGCCAGAAAAGTGATGAGGGATGACATATTTGAGGTTTAAAAATGATGTAGGGGAGGTCTTAGGGTTGTTTTGGTGTCGGGTTTGTGAATAAAAGGGGTCAAAATAATTTTGACCCCTATTTAAACCTTATCGGGTCAGGTTGTCACTGAAGGGGTTTTGGCATTACAAAAGCCCAATTACGAGCTATGTACTGATCTATGGCCCATGAATCGGGGTTTTATGAAAGCCTTAACCCTTTTGCCCACACCTATTGCATACGTGTCATGATACGAGTTGTAAAATGCAATATGACTCGTGACACATCTTGTAGATGACTTTGATACTTAGGCAAAATTTGAGGACTTATCTGGGTCCACGAACCTAATCCACGACCCATAATTCTACATACGAATCGTGGTTTTGGCTAGTGGACTAGAATGCAGTTTATCCTTGCTCACTAGAGGCTTTCACGAGATGGTCCACGGGTCATGAAATATAGCACGACCCGTAGAGCATGTCGTGAACTCCAGTTCTTGCTTCTTTTCAGCCAGAATTTGGCCGACTTGGACCGGTACCTGTAAAACCTGCAAAAATACACTGTTACCCTATATAATTCTAGTCCATTGTCCAAAATTCACAGCCTAAAAATACAAAAACCTAGCCTAATCTAAAGTCTAATTCTAAAAACTAACACTAAACTACAATTATTACAAAAATATCTTGGATTGTCTCCCAAGCAGCGCCTAATTTAATATCATGACACAACACGGGCTATCTGATTACTTAGACTTCATCAATAACCTAAACTTCCATGTTAAGATTGTTAGACCTCTTTATTGATCTGCAGACGTTGAAGGTGACTTCTTCGTCATTCAATCTAAACTTGAGGAGGCTGGACTCCATGTCTACCAAGGCTCGCCCAGTGGCTAAGAAGGGCCTTCCCAAGATGGTTGAGATATTGAAGTCAACATTATATTCCAAGATCACGAAGTCCGCGAGGAATATAAGTTTGTCCACTTTAACGAGGACATCATGCAAGATCCCCACAAGCTTCTTCACTATGCGGTCAACCATGAACAGTCGCATGCTAGTCAGTGTAGGGGCTGCTAGGCCGAGATTCTTAAAGATTACAAGGGGCATTAAGTTAATGTTGGCACCGAGATTACATAATGCCCTTGCGAATTTCACATTCCCTATGGTGCAGGGAATGGTGAATGCTCCAGGATCCTCTCTCCTCTGTGCCAAGGACAGTGTAGAGATAGCACTATAGTGTTGGAGCTCGTGTGAGAGCTCCTAACTAACAGTGCACTTCTTTGTCTCCAGGTTCTACATGAATTTTTTGTACCCGGGCATCTTCTCCAATGCCTCGATCAGTGGAATGTTGATAGACAACTACTTCAACATGGAGAGAAAGTGTTTGAACTTAACTTCCTCCTCTTTTTTCTTTAATCATTGTGGGAAAGAAGGAGGAGGACGAGGAATGGGTTTTGATAGTGTTGGTGCAACATTGCTTTCCTCAGTCTGTATACCAACGTTTCTAGTTTCTGCTCGCTCATCAACAACACCCTCATCATGACTATCATCCTCAGTTGCAGGCATAGGAGGTTAGTGGTATGATTCCCACTATGTGTTGTGATTGCCATACACTGTCCTTCATTCTTTGGATTTTAGACATTGTTGTTGGGCAGAGTACCCTTCTGGTGCTGGTTGAGTTGGGTCGAGATCTGGCCAAACTGCTGCTCGAGTTGCTTAATTGTGATGGAATGAGACTCGATCTTCTGGTTAATACTGGAGATGTCAGACTTTATCCCCCTCAGAGTCTCATCCTGTGCATCAGCATTTTTCATCAATCTCTCGAATATCTCCTTGACCCTGGATGAACCTACACTGGAATCACGATTGTAGGGTGGGACATAAGTGTTGTTTCTTTATACATCTCTGCGACCCATCTCTCTCTTGGCCTCTATTTTGATCATTGAAGCCATTCCTATTATTGTTGTTGTAGTCCACCTCACGACCAAAGTTCCGACCTTGATTTTCTTTCCTTTGGTGCCAGTAGTCCTGATTAAACCCCTGGGCATTGGACCGAAAACCCCCCATCTGTTCAGCCACAAAACACACCTCATCTTCAAAATAGGGTTCTTTATACATGAGTACTTGGACCGGCTGATAAGCCTCTACATTCACCTTCTCAGCATTCTACTTCATCAACAATTCCACATTGGTACTGATTCATGCAAGCTCTTGCATCATTTCTTCACTAACCTGTGCTTGTACTAGAGTAGTAGCCACAACAAATGAGCTCCATATTGTGGCCTTGTCCCGGGTGCCCCATGCATGATTGGTCTTGACCACCCTCTCTAGTCTCTTTATAATCTCCTCAAAGGTATGATCTATGAACGAACCACCCATGATAGTGTTAGCAATTGCTTTCCCATTTTTATCAAGGGATCTATAGAAGATTTCAACTAGAGACTCATCCACGATCTTGTGGTCAGAAACCCATCTCAAACACTTTAAAAACCACTCCCATGTAGTACCGATCAAATCACCAGGTAGCTGCTCGAAGTTGTTAATCTCTTTTTTCACCTTGAGATTCGTGGAGATGGGGAAATACCTCTCCAAAAAGGTTGTCTGCAATTCAACCCAGCTAGTGATCGAACTTTGTGGGAGCTTAGTCAACCACGATGTTTCATTGCTGGTAAGAGATAATGGGAATACGGGGAGCCCAATGACATCGATAGATAAATTTTGATTTCCCATCACACTTTTGCAGACAAAGATAACGTTGTGCAGGTGATTGTGCGCATCCTCTTATGGTAGCCCGACGAATAGACCTCGATTCTGAAGCATCTACAATAACCCACTCGAGACAACGAACTTCATGTCATTCGACAGTGAAGGCAACAATATTGCCCCAGTGTTATCCACATCCATCGGGTTGAGCCGATATTGATTTCAATCATTTGCAGCGACTCGGAGTCCTTTCGGATGTGGAATGCCTATGGGAGGGTTATCCTCATTAGGATTCAATGCAACATTTGTTGCAATCTCCACATCATTACCAAGTTGTTGGGCCATTTACCTTCTAGTTTGCTTAATCTCAGGGTCAAAAGGAATCAAGGGATTACCTCAACTTCTGGTTGTTAACATGCACCGATCACTTGAACCCTATATCAAAATAAAAATAACAAAAATATAAAATTAGGGAAATACAGAGCAATCAATCAAATTACAATGTGCTAATCAAGTCTAGCCGTATTCTCCGGCAGCGGCGCCATTAAATGCTCTCGACTCTGCGCTTATGCTTAGCACACACCCCTACTCAAGAGGTTTTGAAGCGGTCGTACTCAAGTATTTAAACCTAACATGGTTAGGATCGATCCCATAAGGAATATGGTAGATCCCGAATTAACACACTTTCTGTAACTTGACTAGATGTACTCTAATATCTCCCAGAAACAGCGAAAATACAAATGACTAAAATGAAAAAAGGGAAATTTGCGATAAAAGTAAATTCTAAACTACAATAGTAGATTGTTTGTAACTAGTAGGGAAACTAACTAGGGTGACGTGCACCCCATGACTTCCTAACTAAGTATTTTCATATACTCGCAATTCTTGTTTGGTGTGTAGGTGCAGGACAGCATGTTAGGTTCTCCTAAATCCTAGATCGGGCATCTAGGTGAATTTCATCACATTATTGGATCGGTCTCTATGATGTGGCGTTACTAACCCTTACTTTTTATCCCAGACAAAAACTACTACCCCTAGTACCCTAATTAGTTGAAAAATAGTCAATCAACCTCTGTTAATTACTTCTTTTCCTATTCGTCACCTCGTGGATCGGGAAAGTGATACTAGACGAGTTCTAACGTAGGCCTCCATTAAAATTTAATTAAATTGAAAAAGTTAATTAATACATCTTAAACACCATTTAAGAAATTATAAGTAATCCGATTTTATCTTAGCTAGTTTGTCATAGTTCTCACAACCCTAGTTGTGGACTTAGCCACCCATCCTTGTTGTTTGATCAGAAATCATGTAAGAAGAGTACATAATTAAATAACTTACGCAACAAGAACTGATAAACAAAATCCAAAATCTCAATGAAATTGCAAACTTGAATTAATTTAATCCAAAAATTATTGTTTACAATGATTAAACTATGTTATAATACGTTCTCTCTTCCACTCTCTCTGATAAAAACCTAAAAATCCTATTTATAGTACTTAAAATACAAAGCCAAAATGGAATAGGAAAACTGTGTTGGCACTTGTCATGAACATACTTTACGACTTGTGGGAGAGTTCACAGCTCGTGAATCAAGGTCTCATGGAATACTGTTGAAGCTAGTGGAACTCTGTACGAAACCTCCTTCATGAGTCGTGAAGTCTTTCACGACTTGTGAAGGGTCTCACCTGAGCCACTTTTAGAGACTCTTCACTTTCTGCTTCCTCAGTTCACAAACTCAGTCTATGAACCGTATGTTGGTCTAGGACTCGTGCTCTGGTCTCATAGAGTGGACTTTCCTTTACAACCCCATATTGGAAGAACAAATGAGACCCCCCCCCCCCCCTTCTATGACGTAGAGTGACCCACGACCTGTAGAGGGTCTCGTAAACTGCCAAAACTCTGTAGAAACAACATTTTAAGCTCCTAACCATGCCAACACCGAAATCTTGCAAAAACAAACAAAACAAACATCAAATCTACTAACATCACTTTGAGAACACACAAAATCTCAAGTTTTAACCATTAAAAGTGTTATATTTTGGCAGAACATCAGAGGTCACTAAGACTATACCTCCGCGAACGCGACACCCAATCCCACGAATGCGGAGTTCAAATTGGGTTGCACCAAATTTCCAAAAATCATCTATTTTTCAAAACACGAAATGGACCCCCAGGGTTCATTCGGAGCTTGATACACACAAATCAAACATGTAACCCTATTAAAAATGACGTTCTAGATTCAATGGAACTGTCAGAATTTGATTCTGAGGTCTCCTCGACCCAAAATCTGAAAAAGCTCATTAAAACTATTTAAAAACTCAAATACCCAAAATAATCTTGGGAACTCTAGAAGTTACAATGAGACCATTTCTAGCATTAGTTTCGCCATCCAAAACCACTGGAACTATTTGGAATTTTTATTAGAGCTTTCGAACTCTTAATGTTAACCAAAGTCAAACTAGGATCTGAATTGAACTAAAAATCACAACTTTGCATCCAAAATCTTCATTGTAACTCCAAATTCAGTTCTGCAAGTTGTCATAGACCAGATTCTGCATTTCAGAGCTGATGGAATTGACACAAATGTATTTCAACACTCAAAACTCAATAATTTCATGAGATTTTCGAAATTTGACTTTTCAACTCAATAAAAAATAACTCAAAACAACTTTCAAGTAGGACAAAATGATATTTTAGCTTAAAATTCTAAAAATGATCATCTGGGTCATTTCATTGTGTTTAAGAAATTATACAAAATAGTTATTCATAACAGAAGACAAAAGGAGATCATTTTTAATTTAAAAAAAAAGAAGACAGATGTTCGAGCTACTTATCCAAGAAGATATAACATCAAATAAATTGATTGAGAAGGGGGAAAACACAATAATTATGACAGTCAATAGCTTGTTGGAATTGTCACAATAAAAATTTCTATCAAAATTAATAATATTAATAATGAAAATGTTCATCTATGAAAATTCACAATCTTTTATAGGTTTTAAATGTTGCATAAATATCATAATGTTTTACAATATTGATGAAATCATTCCAACAATTTTGAAATTAAAAGGAAAAAGATAGGAAATAACACAAGCATGGGCTAATCATAATGATAAGATTTGATACTTTACAAATGATAATATGTAGATGGACTTCATTTTAAATGTAGAGAAACAAATCACATTGAAATTGTTCTTTAAAAAACATAACAAATATTATATCACTATTTTAGTATACACTAAATACTCTTATAATGCTAAATTATGTCTGTGAGATAGTATTTCTAACTTTCTGTAAGCATAAGCAATTCTTGACTGATTGAGAAAGATTTTAATATTGTCCTAAAACAATTTGGGGATCATTTTGTTTATCCTAAAAAATGTGAAGACTTTACCTTATGTATCAATTCGAGTAAATTAAAAAAAAAGATAAATTCAATAAAGGTTTTTTTACATGGTGAAATGATAAAACATCGATAAATTATATTTTTAAAATGCTTGACAGAATAATAATAAATAAAAGTTTGCCATGTTGATTTTCAAAGATTGTGATGAGGCACTTAGATAAAAAAAGATTTACTACAATGTATATCACTATAAGTGATCATAAGCAGAGTATTAAGAGGTGTCATGCTCTAAGAATATATTGTAGGCGTAGTCAGCATTCAAAAATTATTGTTGGTCTCAAGAGAATCCTTTGACATGACTCACTCACTCAGAAGAAGATTCAATGCAATTTAAAAGTTAACTCAAATGGACAACTCAGTAATTAAAATGAAGTGAATAGTAAATTTAGAATGCTCAACTCATAACCATCTTACAGTCATAACTCAATGAATGTTTTCTCAAAAACAGACTGTGAAAGGAATATCAAACTCCACTCTAATACTGTCTATGAAGCCTCTAAACTAGTCATAAAGAAGGTGCCCGGTCACGCCCACAACTACCTCAAAAGAACTATCAAACAAAATGTCAAACATGAAATAGAAGATCCCTTCGAAGGCAAGGAGATCTCACCAAAAGCTGGAATAAATAAATTTTCAATGGAGTGCCTATTGAGGATCTTTAGCACTTGTATTTGTGTCACGATCCAAAATTCTGGCGTGATGACACTCACCTAACCCACCAAGGTGAGTCAACCCAAAACCTAGCAACTTAACAAAATAATAAAACTGGAAGATAACAGTCTAATAAGATATATAAATATAGAAGAAAACTAATGCAACCAACCCAAGAACTGGTGTCATATGTACAAACCTTTATTTATCGAATACTCAAATGAAATACAAGTTATAATGTCTAGTCCTCAAATAGAACAAAAATATAAAATGGGATCCTCGAAGGCCTGCTAGAGACATAAGCAACTACCTCACAAGTAATCCTGAAGCTCGATCCAACAAATAGAAGTTTAGCAGAATGGACCCGGCTCACGACCTACAAAAAGGTAGCAAGGGGTGAACACCAAACAATAGGGTACTCAGAGAAATAAAACTAACCTAAAGTAAAGCAATGAAGAACACAGGTAACTCCTTAAATCCCAACCATAATCCGCCGAACTATAGCTCTGCACTCAGAAAAGTCCCAACACAATATAGTATACAGATCACAGTAGTGTAAATATACTCATAAGTTGACATAATATCTCAATATACAGGTATATAAGTAGATTCAATACTATCCCACAATAAGAAATAATATCAGTATACAACCTCATAAACAATATACCAAAATATCAACCAGATATGAAATAGAATGGAGTAGATGTCATGAAATATACATAATGCAATGCAATGTCAAGTAATTGTGATGCATGTCTATCCTATAATACACATCTGCTGAGCGGGGGTACCACCTCAGTCAGAACCCATGGGGGCCTTACGTAGACCATGTAGCTCTGATCATGACTAGCAATGGTCAACTTATGTCACCTGCCCAAAAATGACCTCGAACTGTTCAAAAATGACCTTAGACCACCAGTATATTACCTCGGCTCGATCAGTAGAGATCTCAACCATCAATCTGCATGTTACCTTACTCACGTCTCGATCATAGCTATCATAACGTCAATGAATAAATAATAATAAATGCAAGGTGCATGATCACAATTATATCATAATATCATTATCAGAATGATCTCAATATCATTAGTGTCTCAATATCATCAGTGTCTCAATATCATCAGCGTCTCAATATCATCAGCGTCTCAATATCATCAATGTCTCAATATCAGCAATGTATCAATCATGTCACAATATAAGCACAATCTCACCATCAATATCGAATAATTCACAAGACCATATATATTACGAATTCACAATTAATTTATAACTCAAATATTATATCACCATATGAATGAGCATTCAACACAAAAGGTCATGATCAAGCCTACAATGATACAATTCTATCCCCAAATACTCAATTACACACACATATGAGCACACAAGGTTCGTTCATACTTAACAAAAGGTTAAAAGTCCACTTGCCTTAAATAAAGTGTCAAATAAAGTCGAAATCGCTGCTTTCCCCCTCCTACGGTACTCTAAATTATCACATTTTATTCACATATGGTATCACAATCACATAACGAGTCTAATGACACTAAAAAATATATTAATTCAGAGGAAAAGGATAAAATGGTCAAAAATCTCTTTTCGAAAAATGTATCAAGTATTTATAATTAATATATACAAATATTTTCCACGTAATAAGGAATCCAACGGTGAAAATAGTTTCGAAAATAGAGTTAAGATGAGGGAGAAATTAATATTTTAAGTTTAGAAAATCAACATCTGAAAAACCAATAATTTCACCATTAAAACCCAAAATTAGAAGAAAAAATCATAATTAATCAATGGAAATAGTTGAAATAGGTTAGAAAATAGTTACCCAATCACTTTGCCTTGAAAAACCATGAAATCTCTCTTGAAAACGAAGCTTGAAGAGTTAAAAATGGTGATTTAAAATAAAAACTCGTCGTTTTAAATATGTCACTGCTCCAGGCATCACTAATGCTTCGCGAACGTGGAGCCTTATCTGCGAACGCGGAGACAAGAAAGGAATTAACCCTCCACAAATGTGAGAATGAGGCCCGCGATCGCGGAGGTTCACTGTACCGTACTCCGCGAATGCGACAATGAGACCTATGAATGCTGAGGGTAATGTACCCATACCTCCACGAACGCTATCTCCAGCCCGCAAACGTGGAGAACAATGGGACAAATGGTACATGCACCAAATAATAATTGTACTAGCAATACTCAACACTAACAAAACAAGAACTGGATCCTCGACAATTCGTTCAAAATTTTGTGAACACAAACAAAACATGGAACTATACAAAAAAATAATGATCCAAACTCAATAGAACTGTCAGAATTTGAATCTGGAACCTCCATGGTCCCGAACCCGAGAAAGATCATTTAAACTAGTTTCAGACTCAAAAACTCAAAATATTCATGGAAGATCTAAATATTACAACGAAACTATTTTTAGCATTAGTTTCACCACCCAGAACCACTGGAACTAACAACATTTTGATACAAGCTCCCGAACTCTAAATGTTGACCAAAGTCAAATATATGATCCAAAATGAACTAGAAATACAATTTTGGGCCTAAAATCTCCGTTTTATCTCTGAGTTTAGTTTTATAAGTTCTCCTAGACTAGATTCGGCATTCCAAAATTAATTGATAAAATTGACAAAATCAAATTCCAACACTTGAAACTCGAAATGACCTCAAAAATCAAAATTTCTAACTTTAAGCCTTTGAAAACTCTTTCTTTTGCAAAATTCTAACTTTTTACAAGATTTTCAAAATCTAATTTTTTGACTCATCCAAAAATACTCAAAGGAAACTTTCAGGAAGGGAAAAAAATAATAATTTTATCAAAAATACCAAAAATGACCTTCAGGGTCACTACAATTTGTATCATAAAGTGATGCAACGTCGATAGATATCAGTATATGAAATGTGTGGTATGTAGAATAGCTAAAAAGAAACAAACTCCAATAACATAAATACTCAACTCCAAGATAAAGCACACAAGTTTAAGAATAGAATAATATTTTATAAATAGACTCAAACAAATGCATTCTCAGTAAAATAATATTATTTACTCTTGAGGGATTTCTCTGATCGAGAATCACCATTATGATCTAGTGATGATACAACAGTTGCACTGTCATTGCCACATTTGTCCCATACCTTGTCAGAGTAAGGGACGATCACCTCAATGTATCCAAAATAAAAGTCCTCTTTTGAAACAAGTGTTGAGCCGCCCAAATCGATGACATGATCCTATTCTATGCCGATAACATAGTTTATGGAGTTTGAGTTCCGTATACTCTTATCCAAATCGGTGCTCAATACTACTCCCAAAATTAATTTATTATGTTCATGTACCTTAAGTGAGTAATTTACTCAAAAATCATCTCATTTAGTATCATTGGACTTTTAGTCAAAAGCTAAACTCTTCTCGACTAATCATGCTCTTTTATTAAAATATACTTTCAAGGTTGCTCAATATCTCTTCAAAATTCTTTTCTCAAAATATTATATAACTCTTTCTCATACTCATTTAAACTCAACAAAATATCCATAGAATCAATTTTAAAAAAACACACTTTATTCAATGCATGAAAATCATCCTTGTTAAATCAAAATAGATGCATAATAAAATAAATGGTCATCATCTCACCTAGGGCTCATGTGAATATATTCATGAACAATATTTTCAAGGATTCAAAATATAAAAATAATAATAATCTCAAGGCATAATTATATAAGACTCAGTGAAAGAAAGATTAACCCATTTGAAATCCAAAGAATTACGGTTAAAACTCAACTCAAACTCTTTGACAAAGAAATATAGATGTAGGGCGCATGGATGAACTTAAACTGATTTTATGATAGCTTTATATACCTGGAAGATTGTTACTTTGATCAAAACTCGAAGACCTCGGCAGAAACTCTTAAACCCTAACTTTTTCTCCTCTTGGAACCTTACTCTCAAATAATCTAAGTATTAACGAAAGTATAGGTATATTGGGTACTGATAATGAGCTTATTTTAGTCTCCAAATGTCAAGGTTTTGATTGGGAAAGGATGAAAAAAATGAAACTAACCCTCGTTAAAACTGCCTCGGGACTGTCTATGAGTACAACTACAAACCGTAGAAGACCCGTTCATGGAAACTAGGCCTTGTACGCCTAGGTCTACGATCAAACTTTTATGAATCCTAGGCCCTTCTATGGTTCGTTGTTGACACCCACTTTTGACTTTTTACAATATAAATTAATTATCGAACTTCTTTAATTTTTTTAATAAATTGAAATAATTATTTTTTGAAAAATTCAAAAAAGATATTTTAAGTTAATTTTTAGTGATTAATCTTTTAATGTTCAATTATGTATATAAAAGATATTTTTCATATATTTTATAATTATGTCTTAATTATTACTTTTTCATAATCATTTGAAAAAAAATATTATTTTTATTAATTGTCTTAGTTTAATTATAAATTATTTTTAAAATTAATTAGTTAATAATGTAGTTAATTATTTCACTTTGATAATTTGAAGAAGCTCTTTAATTGATAATTCATCTTGTAGCCAAATTGACTAATTAATTCAATTTAGCTGTATTTTAAAATTCTAAATTATCCTTTATCGCAGTTCCTAATGGCCAAGTTTTAAATTCAATTTCACATATATTTGGGTAATTTTTTGCAAAATTTTGACCCTTATAAATAGTTCTTCTCGTTCACTAGTTCAGGACGGATTGAAGTTGAGGAATTGGGGATAGAACAATGTTATTGAAATTTAAACCCAGGAAGGTTTAAATCTAAGTTTCTTTTTTATTTTCTTTTCATTTATCAAAAGCTTTGATCGGAGTTTATTTATCTCTGCCAGTGGAGTTCGTTGTTATCAACTCATCGTCTCTGATTCGCTGCCCTCAAAAGGTAATACCATTTTCTTTATTGGCCTCATTTTAGTATTAAAACTGTATGAGTTAGTAGTTGTTATGTTGGGATAGTTAGATCGATATTTAGATGTTGAAGTTCTTTGTTCAATACTAGCCTTGCACCTATTTGTTGTCAATGATGGATCGGCAATGCCGTTTTGCCTCTCCACTGTTAGTTCTTTATATGTAATTTCATGTTCAATTTATTTTACAGCTTTATTATCGTGTCTCCTACTTGTTCTGTGATTCTACTAGCAAATTTTAAATGATTGAAATCAACATGTTCGATAAATATAACACTCTCATTCTTGGCTCTCATTTTTCTTCTCAAGTCATGAATGTGCAGTTCAATTTTGTTGAATAACTATTTCTACTTCATTTCCACTTTGTTTTGTTAGGTAATATTCAGTTTAGTGGAATAGAAATGCATCTTATCGTGTTCTAAATTGATGCTTTAGTTCTAAATAGATTTATTTCTAAATTTGTTTTATAGATATGATTCTATGTATATTTTCAAATGAAAATGTGTTATAGCTGTCATTCAAAATTTGTTGTGTTTTAGTTTTCTCAGAAATATTGTGATTTCGGATTTCCTACTCTATTCAAGCTTTTTGGTGAAAATTAAAGTTTTCTTCATCAAGTTAGTTTCTATCCGTTAGTGATTGTTTCATTCAGTTCTATTGTGATATCTATGATCTAGAATCCATGTTTATGACTTGTGTTTTTGCATTTGTGAAGTTTTAAGGTACTGTGAATATTTTCTTTTTAAAATCCTCATCTTTCCTCTCCTAGTGCATTTAGCAACTCATGATTCGAAATTTCACCTCACTAGATGAGTACTGGTTTTTACTCTTAAATTTCTTCTAATCGAGTAACTAAATCTACACTGTTCCCTGATTATTATTCGAATTGAGCTGTTGCTATTTTAACACAGGAATTACATAACCTGTCTTTAGACAATGCCTTGTGTTATCACCACTCGTGTATCTTTAAGTTAACTGTCTTAATGATAATTTTTAAACTTGATGGGATGATGTATTTACGCTACTGCCCATGGTAGCAAATGCCCTTTTATGTTTTCTTATTAGATTGTGTTATTCTGTAGTGACGGCTTGAGAGAAAACTTGATGACAAGCATCATTTTACTAGTCCGCAAGATACGAGTGGGTCCCTTGTTTAGAATGCATAAATTCTTTGTGAATTACGGGTTGTATAAGTGATATAAAATGGAAAGTATAAACTTGATGATGTTTTTACGCTACTGTCCATGGTAGCAATTGCCCTTCTATGTTTTCATATTGGATTGCGTTATTCTGTAGTGACTGCTTGAGAAAACACTTGATGACAAGCATCATTTTACTAGTCCACAAGATATGTGTGGGTCCATTGTTTACAATGCATAATAACTCTCTATGGATTACTAGTTGTATAGGTGAAATAAAAATGAAAAGTATAATCTTGTCCTTTCACTATAGAGAGAGTATATATATGTATGTAGTTTGTCCAAATCTTAGAAAACTTTGTTCTCTCTTTTTTTTAAATATGTTCAATTGTGTTTGGATTTTAAATAGGTTATGATGTAATGATCTCGAAGGTTATTTTTGGTATTTTTGATTTAATTATTGTTTTGTCCTTCTCAAAAGTTGTCTTGGGTCATTTTTAGATGAGTCGGAAAGTCGAATTTATAAAATCTTGTAAAAAGTTGGAGTATTGTAAAAGAAAGAGTTTTCAAAGGCTTAAAGTTGAAAATTTTGAGTTTTGAGGTCATTTTAAGTTTTGATTGTCGAAATCCAATTCTGTCGATTCCATCAGTTTCAAAATGTCGAATCTGTTCTAGAAGAACTTACAGAACTAAATTCAGAGTTAAAACAGAGATTTTAGGTCCAAAGTTGTAATTCTTATTCATTTTGGATCATAAGTTTGAGTATGGTCAACATTCAGAGTTCGGGAGCTTGTATTAAAATTATGTTAGTTCTAATGGTTCTGGGTGTTGAAACTAACACTAGAAATGACTTTGTTGTAATTTTTAGAGCTTCCGTGAATATTTTAAATTTTTGAGTCCGGAACTAGTTTAAATGATCTTTCTCAGGTTCGGGATCACAGAGGTCCTAGATTTGAATTCTAATGATTCCATTGAGTCTGAATCACCATTTCTTGTCGAGTTCTATATTTGGTTTGTGTTCATGGGGTTCCGAATGAATTCTCGAGAGTCTAGTTCATAGTTTTTATAGTGTTGTGTTGTTGGTGCATTGCTATTTTTGGTGCATCTGGCACCAGTACTCCGTGTTCAAGACTCATTGGACCGTATTTTCGGAGACCCAACAGCTAGACCTTCGCGTTCTTGAGGTGACTAACGTGTTCGGGGAGGGTAATTCCCCTCTAGCTTCTGCATTTGCGGAGCATTGCACGTGCCTTCCCAGTGAGCAAATTTAAAGACGTGATTTAAATTTTTTTCACCATTTTTGGCATTTCAAGCTTCGTTTTAAGAGAGAATTTTGCAAGGTTTTGAAGAAAAATTGATTGAGTAAGTTTTTCTAATCTGTTTCATTAGTTTACGTTTAGTATTTGATGATTTTAACTTCTAATTTTGGGTTTTAATGGTGGAATTTGAGAATTTTTGGAATTGAGTTTCCTAAACTTGAATCCTTGATTTCTTCCTCATCCTAACTTCATTTTTGAAATTGTTTTCACCATTGCATTTCTTATTATGTGGAGAATATTTTCATATGTTAATTTTCAAATTCTGGCTACATTTTTTGGCATGAAATTTTTGATCATTTTACCCTTCTTCTCTAAATTAATTGATTTTAGTGTCATTAGGCTCGTTATGTGATTATGATACCATATATGAATAGATTGTGGTGATTTGAAGTGTTGTAGGAGGGAGAAAATAGTAATTCTAACTTGATTCGAGACTTTATTTGAGGCAAGTAGACTTCTAACATTTTGTTCAATATGAATGAACCTTTTATGCTCCTATGTGTATGAAACTGAGTATTTGACGGTAGAACTGTATCATTGTAGGTTTAATCATGACTTCTTATATTGAATACTTGCTCATATGGTGCTACATTGATTTATAAATTAATTGTGAATTCATAATTTATGTGATCTTATTAATCATTCGACATTGATGATATTGAGATACTAATGGTATTGAAACATTGATGATATTGAGATACTAATGATACTGAGACATTGACAATACTGAGACACTAATGATATTGAGACATTGACAATACTGAGACACTAATGATATGTCTCTACCTTATTTCTTATGGGGCAAAGCCCTATGGGATGTGAGCTTCTTTAATAGCATGGTTGAAGTTTTCAAATTCTTTAAGTTTGTAAGTTAAAGTTTTCGAATTCCTCAAGTATGCAAGTTGAAGTCTTTGAATTATTCATATATGCAAGTCACAGTCTTTAAGCTCTTCAAGTTTGCAAGTTGAAATCTTCGATCCTCCAAGTATGCAAATCAAAGTCTTCAAATTCTGCAAATATACAAATCAAAGTCTTAAAAGACTTCACAGTCTCCAAATCCTTCAAGTATGCAAGGCGAAGTTTTTGAATTCTTCAAGTATGCAAGTTGAAGTCTCAAATTCTTTGAGTTTGCAAGTTCAAGTCTTTGAATAATTCATAAATGCAAGTTGAAGTCTTCAAATTCTTCAATTTTGCAAGTTGAAGTCTTCAAATTCTTCAATTTTGCAAGTTGAAGTTTTTAAATTCCTCAAATACGCAAGTTAAAGTCTTTGAGGATAAAATTTGTCCCTTTGCACCTTAAGTTGATCTTTTCGCAGGCTTATCCTTAAAAGGATCTCTAAATTTTCATGTCTTAAGGTGGACAAAAAATTGTCCCTTTGCACCTTAAGTTGACCTTTTCCCAGGTTTATCCGTAAAAAGATCTCTAAATTTCCATGTCTTAAGGTGGAAAAAAAATTGTCCCTTTTCACCTTAAGTTGGCCTTTCCGTAGGTTTATCTTTAAAAGGATCTCTAAATTTCCATGCCTTAAGGTGGACAAAATTTATCCCTTTGCACCTTAAGTTGGCCTTTTTGCAAGTTTATCCTTAAAAGGATCTCTAAATTTTCATGCCTTAAGGTGGACAAAATTTGTCCCTTTGCACCTTAAGCTAGTCTTTTTCCATATTATGTTCAAACATTTGGAACATCGTAAAGCCTCGAATTGGGGGTCTCATGTGTTTAAACATTTGAAACATTTGTAAAGCCTCGAATTGAGGGTATCATGTGTTTAAACATTTGAAATATTTATAAAGCCTCAAATTGGGGGACTCATGTGTTTAGACATTTGAAACATTTGTAAAACCTTGAATTAGGGGTCACATGTGTTTAAACATTTGTAAAGCCTCGAATTGGGGGTCTCATGTGTTTAAGAACTGGGAACATTGTAAAGCCTCGAATTCGTGATCCCTTATGTTTAAATATTTTGGAACAATGTAAAGCCTAGAATTAATGGTTCCTTATGTTTAAACATTGGAAACTTTATAAAGTATCGCATTGGGGATTCCTTATGTTTAAACATTGGGAACTTCGTAAACTCTCGAACTGTTGGCCCCCTTATGTTTAAACATTGAGAACTTTATAAAGCCTCGCATCGGGGGTCCCTTATGTTTAAACATTGCAAACTTTGTAAACCCTCGAATTGTTGGCCCCCTTATGTTTAAACATTTAAAGCATTGTAAAGCCTTGAATTAGTTATCCCATATGTTTAAACATTGGGAGCACTGTAAAGCCTCAAATTGATAATCTCAAGGGGGGAACATAGAACACATCTCTTCATACCTCGAGATCAAATTCTTATGTTATGGAATTCGCAAAACACAAATGTCGCTCCCTTTAACCTACAAAAAAAAAAGGGATGAACAAAAAAAATAACAAAAAAAAGAAGAAAGTCATACCTAAACAAAGACACCTGGGGTTAGACTTCAGGTTTGATTGAAAAATTATGAAGAAGCACACCCCTATTTATAGGATGTTGTTCAAAAAGAAAAAAAGAAAAAAGAAGAAGGAAAGAATGCAAAAAAGGAAAAAAAAAGGATAGGAAAAAAAAAGAAAAAGAAAAGGAAAGAAAGAAGGAAAAAAAAGGAAAAGTGGTCTCTGACCACGTGAAAAGAGAAAAAAAAAAAGAAGGAAAAAAAAGAAAAGAAAAGAAAAGAAAAAAAAGGTCAAATTTTTCCTTTTCAAATAAGGTAAAGTTGAGACCATTTTTTTTCTACACACAAATATTATTATAATATTATAATAATAAAATTATAATATTATATAAATGTTTATTTATAATATTATAGTTATTATTATTATAATATTAAATTAATACTTCAAGTCTAGTCTTCAAATGATAAAATATTTTGACTAGACTTGAAGTAGGGGACATTTGTAATCATTTAAAATTTATTAAATATAAATTTTAAAATGATTCGGATTATATTAAATTCATGAATATATTAGTCCAAATAAATTTTATGGATTAATATGATTAGGTTAATCATTTAAGTCCAATAAATATGGATTTAATTAAAATCCATGTTAATTGATTTGGGCTACAATAAAAAAGATCAAATTAATAAGCCCAATATTATTTCATCCAAGAGGACCATCTTGGCACCATGTATCAAATGACGTGGCACGCCAAGTCAAACAAAGAAGTGTTCATCTTGGCGCCACATGTCAAATGATATGGCACGCCAAGTCAAACAAAGAAGTCAATAAGATCATGTCATGTGTCAAAATGACAAGCTCATTTCATTAAAGCCCAATATGTCATATCACTTAAATCTGATTGGCTGAAGGGAAGTCCTTCCTATTATAATTCCTCTATTCTACAACTATAAATAGGGGTCTTCATAGTTAAAAGAAGGAGGGAAAGAATTCTAACAAGAAGCTAGAGAGAACTCGTGGATCAAACGCCACAAATTTCTCTACAAGTTTAAGAATTCAAACATTCAAGTTCAAGAACAAGCTTAAAAGC